>QLPI01024493.1:0-11344 GCA_003314275.1 Chroogomphus rutilus
TTCACAGAGGAGAAGAAGGTAGAAGGGCCTAAGCCTAGTCGATACCCAGAATGAGGAAATATATACATGCATGTGCTACTTATATAGGTTAAGAAGCGACATGTGGAATAAGGAATGTGAGACAACAAGGTATGCAGAGCATGTGGTTATTGTCCACAACAGATAAAATTAGAATGAAGGGATGCAAAACGGGGATAAAACAATAAGGGATAAGATAATAGAGACGTAGCCAAGGATAGGACAATAGGGAGTGGCCGAGTATAAAACAATGGAGTCGTGACTGGGGACAATACAAGGACAGGAGGTCCCGAGGGGAGACGGACCGAAGGGTGAAGACAGGGAGTGTGGATGGTGGACATGCCGAGCCAAGACCGGTGTACCAAGTGTTATGCATATGGCATGGACACTTGGTCGTAGATATAGGATGGTTGCTCGGTCAGCAATGCCAAATAGACGGGACCTTGATATGTGTACTTGACAATAGGTGGAACTGAGGAAATGGAGGAGTAAAGGATGGGATAGGGAGTGGGGAGACAGAATGGAGGGGGTTTGCGGGAAAGGAATTTCTTCGGGAGGGGAGATTGCATAGTTCAGAGTATTCCTAGCTAGTCGCCACCCCCCCTTTTTAGGTAGACATCCCAACGTCTACCAAAGGTGTCGGCCTCTAGCTGACAAGAGCGGAGAAAACTCGTAGGGCATATAATGCGCATATATGGAGTGAATGAATAAGAACAGATGGGGACGGATGGAAGGGACCTTGGCCAAACATGCCAAATGACGATGCTGACTGAGAGGTCCCAGCCAAAAACTTGCCAGCATTTCTGGTATACAAGCATGCACAAGGCAGTTGCATTGACTAGGGCTAATGGCAAAGCTTCCAGCAATGGAACTGGATCCTGGGTGAGGCTCTTGGAACAGTGGCAAATGCTGCCAGGACCAAAGCCATTGGGATACACCTAAAAGCATTAGTGGCTTGCCAGAATGTAATACTGCCCAATACCCTGTTAATCAACGGATTATAGCGGGTGAGCGAGTTGTGACCAAATATTGCCGACCGATGGATCTAGTGACATGACTGATGGATGGGTGGACTGAAATTGTCTGGATGGAAGATCTAGTAACATGTCTATATGCTCAGTAATAACCAAATTTTTTTGCAGTACTGGATCAGAAAATTCCAAATGAAAATGAAGTGAAAGGGTAATTGTGAACAAATGCTGATTCTATGAGACATGTAAGATGGGTTGCCGAGAACATTTGGTACCCAAGTTGGATGACAGGAAAAAAATAAAAAATGAGGAGGAGAGGAAGACATAGCAGCATTGATCTGAGCCTTACTACTGGCATCTGCCGAGTCAACGCAACTCTCGGTGTGCTTCGAGGCCAATTGGATGGTGACCTAGTTCTTGGTTGCTGTTGCTGAATCTTCAACTTTAGCATCTGGAGTACCAGTTGCCTGGGAGACCGGGTTGGGAGTAGTAGTTGCATGGGTTTTGGTTGCTTTGGGGCACCTGGCAATTTTGTAATTTTTTGCGGCACAAAAAAGACACAGGTTGTGGATTATGTATCTCTGTTGTTCGATTGGGAGGAGCTTGCCATCCTTGCCGAGGATTCTGGTGTACTCGGGTTGATTTGGCTGGAATTCTTTACTGCCCTCATTTTTTGACATGTTTGTGTTGCTGCTATTATTTCATGAGTTCGTAATCGTAAGCAAGGCATAGGAAGTAGTGTGATTCTGGGTATATTGTCAAGCTTTGGGTACTGGTAGACTTTGGGACTGCCAAAAGGTTGGGCAGACAATGGCCAAGTCCTGCAGGCCATGAGTAGTGGCATTGGCTTCAACATACTCATGCATTGTGCCCTACTTGCTGTGCATGCTACTGATTTGCAACAGACAGGTACTCAGGGGGATGCTGATGATGCCGGCCCAAGTCAAGGACTTAACAGAGGGGAAGAAGGTAGAAGGGCCTAAGCCTAGTCGATACCCAGAATGAGGAAATATGTACATGCATGTCCTACTTATATGGTTGAGAAGCAACATGTGGAATAAGGAATGTAGGACAATAAGGTATGTAGGGCATGTGGGTATTGTCCACAATGAGTATAATTAGAATGAAGGAATGTAAACAGGGATGGGACAATGAAATAGAATAATAGGAATGTGGCCAAGGGTAGGACAATAGGGAGTGGCCGATTATAAAACAAGGGGGTTGTAGCCAAAGTTAAGACAAGGATAAGATGTCCCGAGGTAAGACGGGTCGGGGGACGAGGAGTGGAACGGGTAGGATTATTGGGTTGGTGAGGTGGATAAGGAATGGGGATGAGGAATGGGAACAAGGGATGTGCCGAACCAGGGACGGTGTATTAAGTATGTTGCTTGGTCACCAGCTGGGTACTTGGTCGGCACTGCTGTACTACCAGGCCTCGGTACGTGCAGTTGACAGTAATTCACTCTTCATTGGCCAGCCAAAAACATTATAATATTTTTTGTTGCCAATATATGGCTGATTTAAGTGGAAATTTTCTTGAGGAGAGGTTTGGATTCTGCAGGCTGATTCGGCTCGAAAAAATGATTAAAAATAATAGGGAGCATTCCCTATTCCTCAACAAGGATGCATTGAAACCATCAATGCTCCAACAGATCCAAATTCACTAACCATCCGACTAATGTCCAATTCCCTACCGGGCCACAGCCTGAGCACCCTGGTTGACTCAGGATCAACACACTGTTTCCTTGATTTGGAACTGGTATCCAGACACAACCTCCAATACCACAACATCACACCAATTCTGCTAAGACTTTTCAATAGGTCCTCCAACTCCTCAATACACAGGACCATTGAGCTTCCGATCTGGTGCTCCCAAGGGGAACAACACTCTGTACCTTTTTCGTAACTCCATTAGACTCGAGTTGCTTGGCAGTTCTAGGACACAACTGGCTCACCTGCTTCAATCTGTCGATTGACTGGGCATTGGGTAAAATATTGTTTAGACCACCATTCCCACCTGACTCTGTGAAACCACCTGAACTCGCAGTCCCCACCCGATGCTCATCTGACCCTCCGAACAAATGGCTCATTGCACCCAAAGTAGCACTAGTCAATGTGGCAGCATTCGCCCGCATCTCGAAGATGGATGGTACCCAGACCTTCCTGCTCCTCCTTTCCGACCTAGATAAAAACAAGGATGGCCCTGTGGACCTAACCAACATCCCAGATGAATACCATAAGTTCAAGGACATTTTCAGTAAAAAATGTGCCAAAACCCTGGCCCCGCACCACCGGGGTTTAATGTGGGTTTATTTGGCGGCATGGGCCATAACACTAAGGTGTCAGAGGGAAGATGTTGTTTAATGTCATTCAGGATGCACTTGGTGTCCATAAGACTCATGGCCCTCAAAATGGGTTTGACAAGGCTTGTGGCTCAAAGGGATGTGATCAACTGATGTTGAGAAAAGATGGGTTGAAGGTTTTGGAGATTAATGGTAGCATAGTTGCTTATCCGCTCCTTAAGGTAGATGTTCCATTGTCTAGTGAGCAAATCAGGCTTAGTGCCCAAATGACTGGGTTTGGGTGACTTGACTGATACCTTATATAGCCTGTCTATCATTATCATCTGTCAAATTCATTTGGACCTCCAAGAGCAGCATTCCCATCCTAATGGCACCACCCACTCTTCCCCTCATCCTATTGGCAGCTTCCATGCAGCTACGCGACGGATGCATAATGCCATTATGGACGAATTCGGTGATCGGAACATCGCCGAGTCAATTGACACTGGATTCCCCTCGTCGAATGAAATTGAACTCGAGATTCTCCCCGCTTCCAATACAGACCGGATTGACCTCGATGAGTATCCATGGGCCGGGAGGAGTTTGGGAGAGACAGAGAACATGACTCCAGCGGGATCGCAAAATTCTGGTGAGATTTATTCATTATTTCAGCAGTGTTGGGTTGTTCCACCCCTCTGTGATGATTCAATTTAGTATGCAGATGCCGTTGAAACAATATAAAGATTCAAAAGGCATCGACATATTGGGGAACCAGAAGTAATATGATGGTATTCACGGCGAGCTCAGGATGTCGTCTTAGAATATATATAATTATGATTGCGTGGCCTGATCATTGGGTGTAGATGGTTGTTTGTGATTATACTGTGATTACTGTAATTTATACTAAAAAGTCAACGAATTTTATCTTATGTAGAGTCTTTCTTAAGGCGATCAATTGGTCCAAGAGTTTAATAAATACAGAAATAAATACAGAAGTAAGCAAACATATGCTAAATGGTTCTTCCGGACTCAATCCAGCCTCAGCTGGAATAACGGGGAGAGCCAGAGGCTTGTAAATCAAGAAGGACGTTGCACATTGTTGTAAATGTGAGTTTTTTCACCCAAAGCGTCACCATGTCGCACTAGATAGTTTTTCGATCATTTTCACTAGCGCGACATGTATAAGCCTACAGTCCCATTTTGCACTTCAGAACATCAATTTCACTCCTCTTCAAGCTTGGTTGTGGTGCATATTGTGAACACAACTTAGACGATGTAAGCTACAGTGGAGCGAACTGGAGCTCTACATCGGTCTAAGCATACTATATATACGCTACATGATCTATTGTCCCAGTTGGTTCCTTTATGTGACTAGAAAGGAAAGATAAAGGACAATGCTGAAACAATTGCAATAAATGGAAAAGAAAGATCAATGAAGATCACACAATAGCAACAGCTATGGCACCATGGGACTCAGAGTCGAATTGAGTGGACCTAATTTTACTACAGTGCAATGCATGCCGACTTCTGACACCTTCGTTTCACGATAGTTATGTCATCGTGTTGGTTGTTATTGCTATCTCCACTCTCCATCAACCTTCTCCAAGATTTCCCTCTTCTAACATTCACACAACACCACACGCACACTCAGATCGAGGATATATCACTATGAAATTGAGCTCTCAAGGATAAACGCGCCATCGAGGCTATTAAATGAAAACATCAAGATATCTTAATGTGAAACCCCAAAGACGCCAATCTGAAATATAAACCAAATATTCTGCATTACTCATTTGTCAGTGTTCCCCAGGATATGAAATGGATGGGCTTGTATACTCCTAGTACGAGAACGGATCCATATCTTTGATTCAAGCTATTGTTCTCAGAATCTCAAGATTCATCTGAGCTAAAATATCAAATACCAGGGGCAGAGGCTTTATTCCAGTCGGGGCCTTCCATTCTTCAAGTTTCATGGTCAAAATAACAGTGAGTAGCATTTGTGTCGTCACCTACCTGATATCACTCCCCGTGAATAATATTGGAAATCGCTTGGGATATCAAGGAGAGTGAAGTGAACGAAAATGCATTAAATTAATCTCAAACAAGGTTGAAATGTCTCTATCATGCCCGAGGATGAGCCCACTCAATACCTTTCCCCGACTCATGATCACCCATTTTGTAGGCTCCTCGCCTATCCCACAAAACTAAGAAGTAGAGCTTATCATGATCCATTGGCACCAATATCCACGGAAGAGTTCTGACAATTTTCTACCATGACATTCTTAAAGATTGGTATCATGATTTTGAAACCGATCCCAAGAGAAGCCAGCACCCATGTATTATGTTGATGTCTGGTTGAGAGATGGCATGCCGGAGGACAATGGTGGGGGCTTCAAGTACAGCTTTTCAAATTTGAAGTTCAAGCGTTACCTGGGTGCATATTGACCATTATATTTTATGAGAAAATTGGTGGGAGTGGTGCTCTTTTTCCTGCCATTGAAGAAAACTTTCTCACGATGCCAGAGCTAGGTAAAAGCAAGACAAGGTTATATATAAAATATGACCTGTAGATCAGGACAAAGAAACCATAAGTGTTCGTATCGACATGGTCGTAATCATATGATAATGACGACCAACAAGCCGAGGTGGGGGGAGTGTTGAGGATAGCGAGCGATCCTCATGTAATATCTTTCTTTTTATCCTAACTCTGGTTGGGTAGATTAGTCATGACAGGTGTACAAGTGTCTCATTCTCTTGAGACATGTATCAGAGGTATAGTAATATATATAGACAGAGTGGGAGATACGGATTAGAAAGAAGTTTCATTGAGAAACTTGCCCTATATCCTATGTGGGGTAGCTGTTGAATGTTGAATGTTGGAAGTTAAAGCAGGAACTGTATATGACAAGATTAAGAGCCTGGAGTGTAGAGTAAAGAATTATAGAGACTTTTCTGTCAATTTAGGCATACCACAACAAAAACTTGAATTTCCCTCATTTCAGACTGAAAGAGCAAAGCAAAGTATGATCACAATTTGTTTTTACAGTGCATCTATATGAAAAAGTTAGGGTGTTTCAAAGTGTTATTCCGTCTCCACCTCATCAGCGACATAATCCTGAAATTCGGCTCAGTATGAAAGGTGCTATCTATTGTTTCATGCATACTTCTGCGTTGACCTCTGGCACTAGGAAAATGTCGAGATCGACGACAACATTACCAAATTGCTCCTTCAAACTCACGTCCATAGGATATACAATTCCCCACACTCATCGCACTCACAAGTCGACCGAGTCTATGGTTCCCTGCACCCATGAGTGTTGCACACTCAGTTCACCGCTTGCGACGGCTGCTACGATTCCCCGCACTCACAACTCAACCGGCATCACATTGCGCAGTTAATTGCTCCGCGCACATTGACATCCGTATCGGTGAAAACCTAGTGCCTGCAGTGCTGAGTATAACTTTTTATTCCAGGCATATGGCGACTGCTTTAATCCATATTAGGAGTTGAGTAGTTTCCATACGGTATCAGGACTGCCTTCATGAAAACCTTCAGGTTGCTGCACATAGACCTCGGTGTCTATATCTCCATTGAGAAAGGCACTGGAGATATCAAGTGACTCAATTTCCAGGTCTTCCAGAGCTGCAATGGTGAGTACAGCTCGTACAGCTGCAAATTTAGCAGTGGGTGCATAGGTTTCCATGTAGTCCAGTCCCAGTTGTTGACTAAACCCTTTTGCAACCACTCTACCTTTGTATTGTTCGATACTTCCATCTGTATTACGCTTGACTCGAAACACCCACCATGACCCAATGGCCTTTCTGTCGGCTGGAAGTTTGACTAGTTCCCATACTCTGTGGTCAACGTGCACTTTGATTTCTTCAACTGCGGCTTCTAGATAGTGATCCCCATCTGGCTGCTTAAGTGCCTCTGCTAGGGTATGTGGTTCAATATCATTGGCTTGTAGAATGGCTTCTACAGCTGACATAGGAGTAAGGAACGGGTCTGGCAGAGTTTGGCATGTCTCTGCTTCATCAATCACCTCCCGTTCAGATTCCACATCTAAGTTTTCAACTTGTCGATGTATTCTGCTGTGATCTATCTCCCAGGAGGTACCTGGGGGTCTATGGACTCACGTACTGCACCGGAGAGGCAGAGTAGATGGATTTACTGGTGAGTCTAGATCATTTTCTATTGGAATTTCAATTGATGGAGGTTTGGCCATGTCAGGTGGTGTGATTCACATACCCATAAAGTTAAGTTCGTCAAATTTTGCATCATTGCTTACTATTAACTTCCAGGTTTCAGGATCTTAGAATTTCCATCCTTTGATTCCGGTAGTATAGCCGACAAAGATGCACTTTCGAGTGTGTGATCCCAGGTTGTTTCTTAATTCTTTCTACACATGTATGTATCCTGTACATCCCCAGACCCTGAGGTGACTGACGGAGGGTTTTCTGTTATACCATGCTTCAAACGGTGTTTTATTTTTAAGAACACATGTTGGGCTCCTATTCCATATATGCACAAAGGCTGATAGTGCCTCTCCCCAGAAGATGGCTGGTAGTTTGGCTTCAGATAGCATTGTGGTGATGGCTTCACTTGCTGTTCTGTTTCCTCTTTCAGCATCTCCATTCTGCTGTGGCATATCTCGGACAGTATGTTGGCGCTCTATGCCATGTCATGATGTAAAGGCCTCAAACTCCATTGACATCCATTCCCCTCCTTTGTCATCCCAAAGACACTTGATCTTGGAACCCAGTTGTGTTTCAGCCCATGTCTTGAACCGTTTGAAAGCAGTGAGTGCTTCGCTTTTCTTATGCAAGAGATATATAGTTTTAAATCATGTTTTGTCATCTATAAAGATTGCCCAGTATAGGAAGCCTGAGTGTGTTCTGACTGGGAGTGGACCATGAAGGTCGGTGTGTATGAGGTCAAGTGGTTGTGCAGATCGTGTGAGTGATGTTGGGAATGCAGCTCGGTGTTGTTTTCTAGCAAGACAAGATTCACAAATGATAGGAGGAGGCTTGTTTGAAGTGAGTTTTATTCCATTTACCAGGTGATTGTTGATGAGCAACCGGATACTGTCAATATTTAGATAGCTGAGGCGGCGATGCCAGAGGGTAAGATCAAGGCTCGCGATGTTGACATTTTCACTGAGGAGCATTGTAGTTCCATTTAACAAAGCAACATTGTCATTGTTTACTTCAACAGTGAAGAGGAGCTTGTTGTCTTGGACAAAATTAACACAGTCTTTCTTTATGGTAACAGTGAATTTCTTTTTTTGGGTAAGAAAGAGGATTGACAATAGATTGTTCCATAGTGCAGGGACATGTAACACTCTGGTGAACTCAACTCCTCGAAACTGTTTTCCATCTACTTTAGGGATAAACTGTACAGTTCCAATGCCTGTGGCATTTATAACTTTGTGATTGGCAAGTCGGATCGGAATGATAGCAGGAGTGGAGTTTTGCAACCAGTGACAGTGAGGTGTCATATGAGCTGTAGCACCTGAATCTACAATCCATCGTGAGTTAGATTCTGGTACTGGGATGATAAGGGAAGGATTGCTTGCATTTCCAGCAAACTCAGATGTGTTGACTTTGGTAGATTCTTGTGCATCATGTGGGATTTGTGGGGTGACAGGTGACAATCCACTTTGTTTCATCATCCGTTGAGCAGCTAACTGGCGTTGTGTTTCCTTTTTAGACCCAAGGTATCTGGTGCACACCTCTTGAGTGTGACCTTTATATCTGCAAAAGGTGCATATTTTGGGAGCAGTTTGTGCTGGAGTTGAGGCTTTAAGTGCTGCCATTGGTGTGATTTCCCTGTGACGTCTTTGTGCCTCTTCAGTCATGAATGCACTCTGTAATTTTTCTTTGTCGAGGTCTATAAGTAACAGGGTAGCTTACACAAAGGATGAGTAGTCCTCTGGAAGTGCACGGATTATTGCCATGCATGCCAACTCCTGGTCCATCTTTTCCAACATGAACTTGTCCGGGTGTAAGTTTTGAATGGCAATTATTGCCTGATCAACTCGGTTCATGAGTGAGGACAAGGTTTCTTCAGGTTTCATATGAATTGCAAAGAGGTTGTCATATGCATTAAATTGTGTATCTGGACATTTCTGGAGATGTACAGCCTTGAGTTTGAGCCACATCTTAACTGGGTCTTCTGCAATGTCATTTAGATGAAGACGTTGCTCAACTTGAACTCCAAGGAAAAGATCCACAGCCGCCATGGCTGCTTCATCATCCCAAGCTTGACCCTTTTCAGCTTCTGTTGGTCTTTTTCATTTTCCGGTGACAAGTGACCATAACTTTTTCTTTTGGAGAACTGCACGCATCTCTCCTTTCCACTGAGGATAATTTGTGTTGTTTAGCAGTGTAAGACAAAAGGTTGAGTTATCCATGTTTGGTTGTATAGTGTCAATAGATATGGGATGACTTTGTGGGTCTTGAGTTATTATAGAATGTGTGAGAGGAGTAAGAGCCCGGGGCCCATAACCTGTTGGCAGAAGGAATCTAATATGATTTCTTACTGCTCACACAGAACAAAGGTGTTAACCTTTGGTTTTGAGTCAATGGAAGAACAAAGATAAAAAACCAAAGTGCTGCTTTTGGACTTACATAAGCGGGCACTTATATTGGCGCTTAGGAGTCGGGATAATAAAGAATAAAAGAAATAGTGAAAGAAAGTAGCAGAGCTCTAGTGGTGAATATATCACCTTCAGCACCACGTTCTCCGATGGTGACACACACAGCCCAGGCTCCACCTGACCTTCAACCACCGATGACATCAAGGCTAAAAGATGCATGATTTGCCTCATCTCCTCCAAATGGTTTTCCATTGTCGACACCAAGATATCCAGGTGGCCCTTGGCCTCCTTGAGAGTGTTCTGAAAATGGACTGCATCCTCCTAAACCTGGTCCAGGAGGGCAATAAATGCAGAATTCCAATCAAGGGTGTCCAAACCCCTTGGTTGTGCCAACAGACTGCTTGGAACCCCCACAGATGCAGCCATAAGCCCCAGATGCCTAGACCACTGGGCCAATGCCCGAGACTCAAGATCGTTGAGGAAGGGCTCCCGCCCAGAGTGACCATAAGAAATACTCCCGGGTGGTTGTGGGTGTCAAGCCTCGGGTACTGACAGACTTCAGGACTGCCCAAGGGTCAGGTGGACAATGGCCAAGTCCTGCAGGCCAAGAGTAGTGGCGTTGGCTTCAACATACTCGTACGTTGTGCCCTACTTGCCATACGTGCCACCGATTTGCAATAGACAGATACTCGGGAGGATACTGACGATGCTGGCCCAAGTTGAGGACTTAACAGAGAGGAAGAAGGTAGAAGGGCCTAAGCCTAGTCGATACCCAGAATGAGGAAATATGTACATGCATGTCCTACTTATATAGGTTAAGAAGCGACATGTGGAATAAGGAATGTGGAACAATAAAGTATGCAGGGCATGTGGATGTTGTCCACAATGAGTATAATTAGAATGAAGGAATGTAAACGGGGATGGGACAATGAAAATAGAATAATAGGAACGTGGCCAAAGATAGGACAATAGGGAGTGGCCGATTATAAAACAAGGGGGTCGTAGCCAAAGTTAAAACAAGAATAAGATGTCCCGAGGTAAGACAGGTCGGGGAATGAGGGGTCCAATGGGTAGGATTATTGGGTTGGTGAGTAGGATAAGGTGGGTAAGGAATGGAGATGAGGAATGGGAACGAGGGATGTGCCAAACCAGGGACGGTGTATTAAGTATGTTGCTTGGTCACTGGCTGGGTACTTGGTCGGCACTGCCAAACTACTGGGCCTTGGTATGTGTACTTGACAGTGGGATCGGAACTTGGCCTGGCTCTACAGAAAGGGGTTAACAAAAGAGGGGCCACCGGAAATGCATACTCACCAAAGGAACACCAATCCCAACAGCACGAGCCTGCAATGCTGCCAACTCATCCTCGACAGCCCTCAACTGCTGCAAAGACCTTTCCAGGTCCATCTGGGATTCTACTGGCAACTCCCCCACCTCATTGATAGGGAACGGCACGGGTCACCCACGGGTCAAA
>QLPI01024497.1:0-25604 GCA_003314275.1 Chroogomphus rutilus
GTCCTATCTCGGACTCCTCACAAGTCCAAGGTCCTATCTCGGACTCCTCACAAGTCCGAGGTCAGGAGACCCAGGTCCGAGGGACCACCGAGCAGGAGATAGGAGTAATCTTAGCATGATGGCTGGAACCAGGAATAGGTGCCTGTTTTGATTTATAAGCTAGTGCACAGACCACTTACATAAAGGGTATAAAAGAGGTTCACCAGCAGCGGAGATCCTTAGACTTTCCTCTTCGGATTTCCCCTGCTTAGGTGAGAGCCCTACATGTACTTAGGTAGTAGCTATAATTGAACTTTGGATTTCCCCTGCTTAGCTCGCCTCCGAGATATACCTCGGGGCTGTAAGAGGGTTGCCCTTACACCTCCCATCTTGTAGAGGCTCTTGGATCCCCATCTGCAGACATTCTACCAATGCTCAGAGAACTTGGGACATTTGCCGATATACACTTATTGCACTGGCTTGAGTGCCTGAGTACACTCGGAGAGCTTGGATCTGGGCTGAGGTCTCTTAGCATGGCAAAAGAAGCCAACTCAGTTAGTTTTCAACATGGTAGAGATTTTAGCTCATCATTTTCCCAGAAATTTTCCAAGATTGATTCCCGCCACGGGTTGCTACTCGAGGATGCTCGTCGGTACCTGCAGATGGCGTTTGAGACCATGTCACATCACTGCCTGAACACATATAGCTCGGCCCTTGCATGGATCCCTACACGAGCACTGATAAGACATCACTATCCGACATTGTTTGTTTGCTTACCTAGAGTAGTGGTGGGAATTGCTGGGTCATGAGGACCATTCGAGCATGTCATGACACACCCTTCACATGTACGCTCCATTGGATTCTCGCCTGACGGGACACATGTTGTGTCTGGGTGTGGTGACTCTGCAGTTCGCATCTGGAATGCTACTATGGGGGAGATTGAACGCATACTGGTGGCACATACAAATACAGTGTGGTCTGTTGCCTTCTCACCGGATGGGTCACAAATCATTTCTGCCTCGACCGATGGCTCGATTCGAATTTGGAATGCTAGAACAGGGGAGGTACAGCATATCCTCCAAGGACAGTCATAGTTTGTCAACATGGCTGCTTTCTCACCTGATGGAAAAATTGTTGTCTCTTGCTCTGATGACTCCACTGCTCAGGTATGGGATGCCACCACAGGGGAGACAAAGCGCATACAAGAACTTCATTCTCCATTGCGGTGTGTTGCATTCTCACCTGATGGAAAACATGTTGTTTCAGGCATGCAAGACGACACTGTTTGTGTTTGGGATGTTACAACTGGGACAGTAAAGCATATACTCAAGGGACATTCAAGTTATGTGAGCTCGGTTGCATTCTCACGTGATGGGATGCATATAGTGTCTGGTTCCTGGGACAACTCAGTCTGTATTTGGAATACAGATAGCTGGAAATTAGAGTGCATACTAGATGGACATTCAAATTGGGTGGATTCTGTTGCATTCTCTCCCGACGATACACGTTTCATGTCTGGATTGTGGGATCAGTCAGTCCATATTTGGCACGTAGCCTCGGGGGAGACAGAGCGTGTGCTCAAGGGACATATGAGTCATGTGGTGTCTGTGGCATTCTCTCCCAATGGGAACTACGTGGCATCTGCGGCAGAGGACAGCACAGTCCGGATTTGGGATGTGACGAGCCACTTGGAGATGGTAGATCTGCGGTCCCTTTCATGTGCCTGTGCAAGCGCATTGTCTGGTTTGCACGCGACAATGGCTCATATCTGGAAGGCGATCAGGGGAAAGAGAGACCAGCCACCCCAGGGACATTCAGACACAGTGAAATCAGTGGCATTCTCCCCTGATGGCACAAGAGTCGTGTCTGGGTCGGACGACCAAACCGTCCAAGTCTGGAATGCCACCACTGGGGAGATAGAGCATGTACTTGAGGGTCATTCGGATTGGGTGAACTCCGTTTCTTTCTCCGCTAATGGGAAATACATCGTGTCTGGATCATCCGACAAGTCAGTCATTCTATGGAAGACAGCTACTGAAAAGATGAAGTGCAAACTGAAGGGACATTCAGATTGGGTGAGATCTGTAGCATTCTCCCCTGATGGGAGTCGTGTAGCATTGGGCTGTGATGAGGGCTCTGTCCGCATTTGGAATGTATCTCAAGAGAAGGTAGAGCATATGCTCACTGGTCATTCACAATGGGTGAACTCCATCACCTTCTCTTGCGATGGATCGCATCTCGTGTCTGGCTCAGACGATCAATCAGTCCAGATATGGGATACGACCACTGGAGCAATAGAGCATACATTCGAAGTACATTCACAGGTGCAGTCCATTGCGTTCTCATCTGATGGCATGCACGTCGTGTCTGGCTCACGGGACAGCTCAGTCTGGATATGGGACATTACCAGTGGTGATTCAATGCTACTACACGAATCCTTCCAATTCCCAGATGGAAACAGAGTCACTCATGTCCCCCATGGCCGCTTTCATATCTTTCCTCCTGGGGAGCCACAGATCCTGATCTCATGTAGTAACGACTGGATTCTCACTGACTCACCACTGCAATCTTGCTGGATTCCCCCTGATTTCCGCAATTTAATTACCATTGCCCTCTCCACATCCAAAGTGTGCTTTTGGATATACCTCAGGTCTCATTATCATAGCTGATCTCATGCCTATGTATTAGTACCATAACTAGTGATTGGGTCATAGAGGTTTACTGAAGATTTACAGCTATATTAGTGTCTTCTTTTTTGATTGCACCCTCATAGTCTTGCAATGCTAGCAATTGAGCAAATTACAACATGGTTCTGGTTATCAAACCCAAAGGGATGTTCTTTCATATGATGGTTGCTGCCTTCTTTGTTGCTATATTTTCCAATCTTAAAACTGAAAAGGTGGTCTTCTTAGTTTTAGCAGGCCTGTTGGAGGTATCTACCCACCACATCTGTCAAGTACCGTACCGAGACATGTTCATTCGGCAATGCCGACCAAGCAATCACCCCATATCCATGACCAAGTACCCGCATTGCGTGCATGACGCTTGGTACGCCGGTTTCGGCTCGGCACGTCCACCATCCACACTCCCTGTCCCCACCCCTCGACCTCTTTTACCTCGGGACTTCCTGTCCTTGTACTACCCTCAGTTACAAACCTTGTCTTATAGTCTGGCACCCCCTATTGTCCTATCTTTGGACACATTCTATTATCCTGTCTTTTATTGTTTTATCCCCGCGTTGCATTCTTTATTCTAATTTTATTTGTCGTGGACAATAACCACATGCTCTGCATACCTTATTGTTCCACATTCCTTATTTCACATGTCACTTCTTAACCTATATAAGTAGGACATGCATGTACATATTTCCTCATTCTGGGTATCGACTAGGCTTAGGCCCTTCTACCTTCTTCTCTTCTGTTAAGTCCTCAACTCGGGCCAGCATCCTCAGTATCCCCCCGAGTATCTGTCTGTTGCAAATACAGTGGCACGCACGGCAAGTAGGGTGCAACGCACAAGTACGTTGAACCCAACGCCACTACTCTTGGCCTGCAGGACTTGGCCATAGTCTGCCTGACCTTTCGACAACACCCCTCGGCAGTACCGAAGTCTGTCAGTAACCGACGCTTGACAACATCTCACACATGTCTTTCTTTCTTTGTATTGAGTATTTCCTGCCTAACTCTGATGATATCTGCCGCTATGTTGCAAGTGACAGCCTAAATGGTCACAGGATTGTTAAAAGGCTAAATACAAAGTATTCAGTGTTCATCGTGAAGCACTCTATTTATTTAGAAGTCTCTACCTAAATACAAAGTACTATTGCAAAGAGTAAGTCAGAATGGCAAGATTTCATAGAAGATTTGGTACTCACTTTAGTGTTCATCATGAAGCACTGAGGTGACTAGAATCTAAACAGACTACTTATATATGTATGAAAAGACAATAAGAAGAATAACTATGTCTAAAAGGAGATGACAATAGAAAAAGGAATAACAAAGGAAATGAATGGTGACAATGAAAGAAGTGTTGACAATGGTGGATGGTTATGCATGTCCACCGGAATAAGTGTTTGGTCTGGACGAAATCACATACCCTAATCTTAACAAGGATGGCTTTCTGCAATTATGTTGTCTTAATATTTATCATTTCAAGTTGGTCAGGAAACCATTATTTCTGTAATGATCCTTCAGAATTCCTAGAGAATGTGGGCCTACTCTGTTGATGGCTAGGTTCAGCTTTGACTATTATAAATATTAAAACTTCGGTGTAAAATCTTCTAGAATTCCCACAATCCTTGGCATCTATCTTCCAGAATGGTCTAATTCAGCACATAGAGAATTTTTTGAAAGCCATTTCAGAGATTTTATTACATACACAGAAGAGAAATCAGAAATCAACAGAATTGTGCCAGGAAATTCACTAAAAACCAGAGGACATGGTACAATAGCTGTACGATTCAAAGTGAACAGTAAAACCTTTCCAACAACCTTACACAACGTCAAGCATGCACTGGACTCTCCAAATAATCTTATCTCAGTTGGGCAGCTAACTGATCATGGGCACACAGCTAAATTCACATCTTCAGGGGTCGAGTTCATTTCCACCAAAGGCACTACATTTGTGATCGGACAGAAGCAAAACCGACTTTACAAAATGCATGTAATTACCAAATCCCTGGGACAGGCATGGGACTTTGCAGCTGTAACCAAGGGATGAACCTTAGATAAATGGCACCAGGTACTCGGCCATATTAGTATCTATACTATCAAGGCACTTCACAGAAATCAATTGGTCACAGGGCTAATGATCGATGACACACAAGCACCGACTCAATGTACAGCATGTATTCAAGGCAAATGCCATGTAGAGCCATTCCCCAAAGAATCACATGAAAGAGTCCAGGAGATTGGCGACCTCGTGGTATCTGATGTGTGGGGCCTGGCCCAAGTAGAAGGTTCAGGGCATGAGCACTATTTCTTTACATACACAGATTACAAAACAAGGTACACCAAGATCTATTTCGGGCCAACCAAAGACCTGGTTGTAGATTAACCTGAGACTTTTAATCTGATGATTAACCTGTGAGACTCTTAATCTGTAGTTGGGTCTGTCAGATAGGGTTTCCTGGGGTTTTCCCGCGCTATTATATCGGAGAGTCGTTGGGACAAATAGGATAATAATCCTATGGAATTTCCTATGATTTTAGATATATTTATCTATAGGAAATATATTGCTCTAAGGCAATTCTGCTGGGAGCTGAGTCCCGGGTTTACTCTCCGCTTAGGCGCCGATCCGGGAATCCGGTCTGGGCGCCAAAGCGTCGGTTTATATGGTTGTGGTCCTCCCACAAGTTAGATATATTATCTAGTAGTATAATATAATATATTTGTGTTGGAAACCCAACTGTGACCCGGCCTTGCTGTACGACGAGTAGTTGGTGCTCTAGTCCCGAATAGGAAAGTACGCTCGGCGCTTAACCTTCCGGTTCAGCGCGAGACAAAGATGTTTAAGTATAGCCTAAAGGCTAGTGTGATGGGGGGCAACGATACAAAGATAATTGCTTGTTTTTTTAGTACAAACTACTCGTATCTTATATAAAATAGAAATCCTATTTATAAGTGAAAACTTCACGGAGTGAAGTTAGAAGCCAGCCCAATGCGGCCGTGCGCGTGCTACACCCGCATATATGCGGTGGGGATGATATAGACGAAAACTTCACAGGGGAAGTGATAGAAATAGAATAGATTAGAGAATATACTGAATAGAAATCCACATGCCAGCATATCCCCTTCCCAACGAGTCCAGATGAGGTGAGCCGGCCCTTGGGGTAGGTATGGGGCTGGGTAGAGAGTGTGGGGTAAAACCCACTCCTAAAATCATGGAAATATTATCGTAGGTTCCTCATGATGTATATAACTTCAATATGAAGTTGCGTCCTGATCTTGGAATGGTTGGGGGAGATATTGGAGTTTTGGTGGAGAATATATATATGAATGACTCAATAATGCCTGGTTCTAACACTGGTCACAATTAACTTCCCCCAATACAAAGCTTCAGCTACACGCAATGTGTGTTGTTGCAGCCATATCGGCCAGCCAGTATGATGCCAAGATTGCCGCCAGTGTGACCTCCTTAATATAGGCCATAAATGCTAAATCTTCTTCCTTAGATTGCTTGGCGGAGTCCCAATCTTTTGGCTCCTTGAACCATTTGGGTGCCTGGCGTTCTTTGCTGCCCCCTTTTACCCAACAATCTTTAATATAATGCCCCTTTTTGTCACAGTTCCAGCAATTCCCTTTGGTAGTGCTGGATGCTTTATCTCTACTTTTGCACCTGTTACTGGGGTTATATTGTGCCTTAAGTGCCGTCTGTTTAATAGTCCCAGCACTCCACGATCGATCTTCATCCAGGATCCTGGCGATCAAAGTTTCGGAGTTGATTGCCATCCCAATTGCATTAATTGTAGTTATGAATGTGACCCAGGTGTCCGGTAATGAAGTGAGCAATGTATACTGAAGTCATGGTCAGAAATTAATTGACCCCTGGCATTTAGTTGTTGGTATAGCCCATGCATCTTCTGGATGTGCTCATCCATGTTAGTGCCATCCACGGCCATTGTCTAGAAAAATTCCCAGCAGATATTAATGATGCCGATCACCCCTTTAGATTTGAAGATCCCGTGCAGTCTGCTCCATCTTTTTGTAGCAGTAGTATCTTGATCAATATATACCAAATACTCATTGGATATCCTAAGACAGATCTCCTTTTGCACCTTTTTATCTTTCTTTTTCCATTCAGTGATTGCGGTCTGTTCCACCTTGGTAGGTGCCCTGGCATCTATCGGCTGTGGTTCTATCTCCGATCTATTGGTTATTGCCCATAGGTCTAGATCCTCTAAGACCCATTCTAGGTGCCATCGCCATGTAATATAATTGTCCCCATTCAAGGGGTCGACCTTGTAAGCATTCGACCTAATAGACATAGTAGACGGTGTGGGGTATAATATAGTTGATCAGTTATGGCTGGGGCCCATTACCTGTAGATCGAGGGAATATAATATATGAGATTTAATTTCCTGAAGAACTTGTTTCATTTAGATCTCACTAGGTACCTTATATACTATCTGAAAGTAATAAATATTATTAATCTTTGTACTAATCCTGTACTCGCTGCATCATTCATCTCTAAGCCAGGTGTCATTACTGGGTTCCATACATCTGGTACGGCGGACCTTAGCCGGTCCCCTCTGGCTCCTGCATGGCCGTATTGCTGTCACCATGTTCAACAGTTGTTGGATGCTCTATATGTTCATCTGCTTCAGTAACCTGATCCTGATTCTAATTTCTGTCAAGTACACGTACCGAGAACCATCCACTCAGCAATGCCGACTGAGCAACCATTCTATTCCACAACCAAGTGCCCATGCCACATGTATAACACTTGGTACACCAGCCTCAGCTTGGTACACCCACCATCCACACCCCTTGTCCTCACCTTTCGGTCTGCCTCACCTCACGACTTCCTGCCCTTGTGTTATCCTCGGGTACAACCCTTATTTTATAATTGGGCACTTCCTATTGTTCTACCCTCGGCCATATTCCTATTATCCTATCCTTTATTGTTCTATGCCCGTTTACATTCCTTCATTCTAATTTTACTCATTGTGGACAATAACCGCATGCCCTGCATACCTTGTTGTTCCACATTCCTTATTCCACATGTCACTTCTTAACCTATATAAAGTAGGACATGCATGTACATATTTCCTCATTCTGGGTATCGACTAGGCTTATGCCCTTCTACCTTCTTCTCCTCTGTAAAGTCCTCGACTCAGGCCGGCATCATCAGCATCCTCTCAAGTACCTGTCTGTTACAAAACCAGTGGCATGCATGGCAAGTAGGATGCAACTCATGAGTACGTTGAAGCCAATGCCACTACTCTTGGCCTGCAGGACTTGGCCATAGTCCGCCCGATCCTTCGACAACACCCCTCGGCAGTACCGATGTCCGTCAGTACCTGAAGCTTGACAATTTCGCAGTCCAGTAATGTTTCTTTTGCATTTTGGATGGTGGCCAGCAGGCATTATACAGCATGTCAAGGCCAGGTAATGATTGTTCCATATTTGTATTTATTTGTTTATGAATATGGTATATAGTTTTTATTTATTGTTTTTAATTTTTTAATTTTTAATTTTAATTTTTTTTTACACTTTTACCAGAATCATACACTACTCAATCATAGCTATTGATTGCACATTTTTTCAATATTTTTCAGTTTTTTTTTGGGGTGTGGCCAAAATTTTGACATGTCCAAAATAAAAATTATTTTAAAAAAATGGCTCATTAGATTGACTTCATTTTCATGTTAGATACTTCATTTAATGGTCTACTATTGATTTCAATGAGCGGATTTTGCCAGAAAATTGGATCAAAATTTTTGGTTGAGTTTGCTTGTCCCATACTGTATGATGATGACATGTTCTCATTTTGGTGTTCTTTGAATGATGTGTGTCATTGTGATGATAGATCATTGTTTGTCTCATTGCTTTTTCAACTTGTTTAATTAGTTTGCTCATGTATCAATGACTTGTGTATATCTCGGGCATCTCAGTTTACTCGTCTCATCTCGTGTTGGTGATTCTGATATAGCGGTGATGTGGGAGTGAGTGAAATGGAAGTGTGTGAATAAGTGCTCAATGTTATTTTCCTACAGGTCCTCTCCCAAACACCATCTGAAATTCAGTAGCAGAAGGGATAGGAGGGTACAATGCAAGAATATTGAAGCCCTTGGCTCATTGGACTGAGCCAAATCTGCCTGCATCAATCAAAGGCATTATTACACTAGTGTCCTTTAATACAACTTTTAATATATAATAGCACATCTTCATGTATGTATTCTCTGTTCAGAATATCAACTTGAGCTATGCATATGTTTGTCTGTCTCTAAAGTCATTGTCTACATTTGGTACTAATACTTTCAGTCCTCTCCCAAACAACTTCCAAAATCCAGTGGCAGTAAGGGTAGGAGGGTGCAATACAAGTACATTGAAGCCAAGCCACATGTGTCTCAGCTCATTGGACCAAGCTGAATCTCAACTTAATGAGTAGTTACAAGGGCATTTGCTATTGTCTTTGACACTAAGTCCTAATTATGTACAAGCCCTTCCCTACTGGCTGAAGCAACATATGGCTTGGCACAATCCCCATTTATTGCTAAATAAAGAGAATAACCTAGGCAACTAGTATAGTATAGTAGACTTCCTTAATACAGGATACCTCCTTGATACAAATTGATTTTCCAAGGTCTATTCTCATTCCATTGATACAGGGTTTTGCACAAAGAATCTACTATATACAAGCAACATTTAAGCCAAACCACATAAAGAAGGGAGAAGAATTGCATTCAGGAGGAATTTGTTTTCATCTAAAATTTACTCAATTTTGATCCAGACAATCTTAAATTAGTGATTGCTCAATTTTTCTGAAAGGTTTTGTCATAGAGTGTTCACATTAGGGAAGCTATTCATCTTCTATTGCTAATTACAAAAACTCTGAGTGGGATTTGACCTAAATTGACCTTAATCTGACCACAAAGATATTGGGGCTACCAAAGTGTGATGTGCAACATGCTAATAATACAAAGAAATGGATGACTAATCACACCAGGATGCAAATTCCATGCATGGAGAATTAGGTGTCACACTTCTATCAAGGACCTATACCTGTGACATTTTGACCTGTTCTACAAAATAATTTACTCTGCCACAACAAAAGCTTTTTTGCCCCTATAATACAGAGAAAAAATGTTCTCAAGACACTTCTTAGCTGTAATATATATATTTTTAAATTTAATCTACAAAATTTTGAGCTAAAATTGAGCTTGACTGAAATCTGTATCAAGGAAGTCTACTATACTATAAGTCATGTTTCAGGAAATGACTCACAATTGGAACTCCTATTTTAGCTGTGACTCATACCAGTCATGTGATCTCACAAATGACTCATTATGTCTCAGATTGCATGAGTCACTGGATTCTGATTGGACAAGGACAGTTTTAGGGATATAAAATAGATATCAGAATACACCCTGAATTCTGAGACAAGGTGCTGTGATTCTTTGACATGACTCATTCCCAGGAACTGTGATCCTATCGGCTTGCTATAAATGGTTAGGAGATACTTTAGCTTACTAATCTTCCTGTAAATTAGTATAAAAGGAGGCCTTCCTGCCCCCCTTTGAAGCAATCAAATCAATCATCTCCTTTCCACTTGTCAGTGTGACATTGTGAGTACTCTTAGTCAGCTGTTGATAGTCCAGTATTATTTGTAAGATTATGAGCAACTTGTGCAGGTTTAGAGAATTTATTTGGACAACCTAAATAATTATACTCCTTAGTGTGTGTTAACCACTCATTTCATTTCTGAAATATACCTAAATAATTATACTACAAAGAAAAATGAGAAAATCAGTTGGTAATTTATATTATATTATACACAAGGCTCACCTACTCAGTGTATGTCAACCACTGAGGAGGAGGGCATACATGGGTGGTGTTTCACCCACATATATCCCTGAGCCAGCCTCTGAGCCATCACTTGGTATAGAGCCAACCTAGTGGTCCCTTCCCAGGGAGCTGGCCACATGTGTCATGTCATGTGGGAGCAAGTGCATATCAATAATATACAAACATAGATACAAATAACTTGCTCAGTTTTGAGCGTAAAAATATGGATAAAATATCAAAAAAAATTAAATTGAAAAGTGCACAGGTTGACACTAAAATTGACTGAAAATGAAAATATATTGCAGATTGACCTCTCAGGGAGGTGCATATATACACCCTACATTATTATTATCTTTCCCATATATTAGTATTGTTGATAGTCCGGTATTAGTATTAGATTCAGCATAAGTAGTTGATAGTCCTGCTTAGTAAAACTGATTCTACAGAATGAGATCATTCTGTTGATAGTCCAGTTCAATTGCATTCTACCCTGAGGGTTTCTAATCAGCGATAGTCCTGATTAAAGACTCTTTTTCTCTTGAAATTAATTCACTGTAATTTCTGTTTTGGCCTCACCCTCATTTTAGAGTATATTGAATGGGTTATCCATTTAGTCCACTTACTTCCTCTTTCCTCTAAGTGCATTCCCTTTCATTGGAATATCTCTAGACCCCTAAGTGTCCTGAACCTACAGACTTTGATGGTCTCATTCATTGCTGCTAAAAAACGCATCACTTTCTCATTGTATTAGCTTGCTAGAGTTATTACACAGTTTGTGACCAAGGTATAAATATTAAATCATTTCCAGAGTTGTGCTATAGCAGGGTTTGAAACTCTTCTTCATCTTGCTTCACTACACACAGCGTTTGACTGAAGTGTTATATCTTTAACACCAAGGTCTTGGCCAGGTTCCAAAACACCAACCTGGCAGTAACCAAAGGTAATATTTAAATAAATTCTGATTTTTTAAATATGAAAATATATTGATTTTGAGTATCAGGTAAATTTATACCCATTGTGGGTGGTGGGTAAGAACAATACCCATTGAACCCATGGGTACCCATACCTGTACCCATGATAACCCTTTACCCATTGTTAAGGGTAAGGGTATTCTTGGGCATAGGTAGGGGTAGAAACAATAGGGGTTACCCATGCCAATGACTGATTGTATTTCAGTCTATCTATTTTAACAGGGTACTTCCTTGTCAATCACCCCTGTTTTTGGTTCAGAACCTTTCTAACTTCAATTCATGTCAAGGGAGGGGGAATTGCTTCAGGTTTTTCTGCAACTTGCAACTGAGGAACTGGTGATTTTAGCCTCAACGGGCCCCCATGAAGATACTGAGTCTGTGATGCCTTGCACATGACATCACCTTAATTATTCCTTACCTAACTCTCAAGTTGCCTGCCAGTGTTTCACAAGTGATGGCTGAGGCAGTCATGGTATTGGTTTTTCATTCTCTTATTTTGATGGTATCTGACAGTTAGGGCCAATCAGGATATCAGAATTGCCGTAGACAATCATGTAGACCTCCTAGAAAAGGTACAACCACTTATTGATGGCAAAACCAACATTTAACTACTGGGAATAGTTTAAAATATTTCAGTCTGAATGTCTTCTGGGATTCCCTCATGCCCTGACATCTACCTTCAAGGATTGTCAAATGTTTTTAAAACCATTACAGCGACTCCCTGCTTGAAGTGTTCTATCATTCATGTGGGTTCCTCTTGTGATCTTTGCCAAAATATTTAATTTAATCATATGTTGAATTTAGAGGGAATTGATATCACCCAGTGCATACCAGGGTTAGAGAGTGACTCAATGAGCTACTTCCAGCAGCCGAATTCCATTTTGTAGACAAAGCATATCATGACTTAATTTGGGCAGGTGAATTTTATGAGCCAGTTTAGTTTGTCATCCTGAAGTTCTTGGAAAGTTAATCTAAAATTCCTTGCCCGAAGGTTTGAAACCCTGCATCATATCTGATATTTTTGAGCATTTAATAATCAATCTGGAAGTCTTCTGTTGTAATTTTGACATATCACCAGAGTAAAATTGCTCATTTTTCGACAGAGGGCTTTATTTGGTAGATGCAGCAAAAATACTACTTATCTCACATACTATAATGACCCAAAGACAACACTATACTATGCTGTCTTCAGTCATGCGCAGCCAAGCCAATCATGGAAGGCTCGGAATGCATGACTGTCTGTTTAAATTAAGCTAGGATATTAATTGTTCTGCCACTGTGAACTATACAAAATTTAATAAAAGAATTTGATCATGAGTTATTCAGTAAAATCCAGGTGTAAAGGTGTGATAGATGTTGATTTTGTGGTTTTCCATCTCTACGTTTCCACATGCTGTGATTTCTTTGATACCAGAAATTGGGAACAGGAAATAGAACAAAAATCATTGAGAGCTCCCTCCGACTGGGAACCGTGCACCCTCGTTTCACTGGAGCAATTCTTTTTATTGGGTCAACAAACGGCACAACAAACATAAAATATATACCAACAGAGCAAGATGATAGATGGCAGATCAGGTCAGACTTGATCAACCAGTTCACCACCCTGGAACGTCACGCGGTATTCATATTATTTATCTTATTCTCGATCCTGCCTATCATGATTTCCCCAAGAACAGCGATGGCAGCAGACCGACCGGTTTCGGCACGCCGGAACGCCACCACATCTGATGACGCCATTCCAATGCCACATTGTTAACATTTAACCCCGATCACAACCAGGTTGCCACTCCGACGGAACAAGGTCACGAATATTTAACATTTGCGCGGGGAAAGGAGGTGAGAGGATGTGGTTTGTTTGGGAAACAATTTGCGCTCTTCGTTTGGTAATAGTACATGCGTAGGAACACAGAGAGTCCCTACGATAGGTGAAGCATGTCCTTTTTTTGTGTGGGGTATGGGGAAGAAAATATTGGTGGTAATGTGTTCTGGGGGAATTTACATAATGCAGACAGGTCGGTATCAAGCACTTGTGGGAAGCCCTCAGCTGGGTACATACCTCAAGGCTGATCCATAATTCTCATATATGTCCGGACGGACGAGAGCAGAGCACATAGCAATGGGCGACCCAAACTGACAGGCCACGGTGCTGTGTCTGAGCGGACCATGAGAACCGAGCCACAATATCAATGACAAGATTGACCATGTAGAAGGATGCCATCCTGTGGTAAGCCCATAGCTGCACTTGTCGGGAACGATGACATTGTGATCTTTTGAAGTTAGTGGGTCAATGATTTTTCAAAATCAACACTGTCTGATTGGAGAGTGTGCATTTGAGGACATCAGTGTGTATTCTGGCTGTTTGAATCCATCTCAAAGGAGTAAGAACGATGATTTGATGGCATCAGTGCAATTTTAGCCATTTACATGTTCAATCCTTAAAGAGAGCTCAGGGCTGGACCAGAATTCATCAAACCCCTGCCCTATTCTTTAGACTTGATTTAAGGGTAGAGTCTTTAACTCAAGAATTCATTGAACAAAATAAGTGTCTCAGCTGATTAATTTATCTTGTTTAATGAAAACCATCATTTCCTCAGTGCTGCCAAAGCACTTATTCACAACTTGACAAGTCTCAGGTATCAATGTATGTGTTTCTTGTTTTAGTGACCCTCTAGCCACTCAAAATTGTGTTGGCAGATGTCCTCATGGGAGAGCGTGCACCCCATCCATGGTCAATTTACAAAGAAATTCACATGACAATGTGTGATCAGGTTGGCCTTGGCTACTATCCCCAACTCAGCATTTCTAATTATCCTTCCAAGCCGCACGCTCCTCCATGCAATATCAACAAGGGTTTCCTGCTGTTGCCCACCATTGGATGAGTGCTTTCTTGCCCTGGTCCTTCTCCATGCAAAGCATGTGTATTGTGACCGTTTATATGTGTAAATCAGTGGGACCGTCTCTACTCACATTCTGTCCCACTTGCTAGGGATGAGTCTGGTATATACTTATGGCGGCTGTGTCCCCTGGTTATGATCGTGGTCCAACGCAAATATTTGGTTGAAAAGTCAAATGTGCATAAAAGACACATGGAAATAGGCTTTTGGGTTACTCGACTAATAACCACAAGTGGGTTGCCCCAAAAGTAAAAGGTGTACTGTTGCTAGGCAATAGGGTTCTGGTGCTGGCATCGCCTTCGCACGCGGTGCTTCCCACGTCACACACTCTTGTCTTTCGAGATACCTCACGTAGTCGACATCAGTTCCAAGCAGAAACTTGCCACTTGAACCGATAATCGATGTCATCCCCTAGAATCGACTTTACCGTTGCTGAGAGCACCTTCAGTAAGATTCTCACGATGAATCCATTATATCTGAGAGGCAATCACTAATCGTATGTCTGTTGCAGATACGCAGGGTGGTGTGGCTTTTCAGGGTACCGTCCACCAAAATACCGTGAACCAGGATACCGTGAACCAGAATACCGTCAACCAGAATACCGTCAACCAGATTACCGTGAACCAGAATACAGTGAACCAGAATACCGTGAACCAGAATACCGTCAGTAAGTGCGACGCCAATTGATCACATTGCTTCCATACTCAAGATAGTGCAGATGTCTCGCAGGATCCGTTAGCGTTACTCTAACCCGCCGATCACGCATCCTATGACACGAGGTACGACGCCGAACGATCTAGAAGCCTGGGCGGATGATCCTTCATCTCCAAACGTCTATTGGCTCAACGGCCAGCTCGGTACAGGGAAAACAACTATCGCCCACAGCCTCTGCAAACGTCTAGATGAGCGAAACAAGCTTGGGGGAAGCTTCTTCTGCTCTCGCTCAGCATTGATGGATGCACGTCGCATCATCCCTACAATCGCCAGCCAGCTCGCTCAATCAAACGCAAAAATACATTCCGCCATAGAAGAGGTTCTGAAGATGAAGCGTAATGTGGCTGATCTCAATGATCTATCTGAGCATTTCCTCTCCCTGGTTGTCAATCCCATCAAGACCGTTACTGAAAACGAACAAGGGGTTAACCCTAAGCCCCTCATTTGAATTGTTTAATAAACCATATACTTATGCTATTGATTTTGTCCAACTTACCCTAATCTCATCTTGGAATTACAGGGTAAAATAGAACTTGGAGAAACTCCACAAAGTTTCAAGTGGAGCTAAAGCTCGGTGTATTGTTGTACATTTTACATAGTTGTGTGATACCCGTGTGACCAGCATGGAATTTGGTGAAATTTGGACTTTGGTGCGCTGTCAATTCAACATGCAAATCACAGCACATCTGACCTTCAAAATTCAAAAAACAGATCTATTGATGGATTTTCATAAGCACATATGGTGTTGTGGTCGAGGAAGCTCCGCAAAGATTTTTGGTATACCATTCATCCAAGCATTCCAATTGGCTGAGTTGAATCAAACGGCTGTATTCTTGAGGCTAAACCAACGAATGGCAGCCTATGGCGTGAGTCAGCTCATTCAACTCGCTCAGAGGGTTTCCCCTGACTTACAGGTTCATTGCCACTTTTCTAAGCCAGACATACTTGGGAGTTTTCTACTAATTCATTCTCTGGTACCCCCAATTTCTTTTATTATAGGCGGTGTTCCCGAAGTGCTCTTGGAGTACATGGAGACGTATGTAGTTCAACCTTCAATTAATGGTGTTATTGCGCCCTCTGCCTCGGCGTAACACAATTTCTAGCTAGCAATTCATAGACTACAATAACTCTCAATGCAAACCATCTTATTCCATCAACGGAGTGAAACCATGTATTATACCACCCTGGAACGTCACACGGTGTCCATATTATTTATCTTAGTCTGTTCCTGCCGATCATGATGTCCCTAAGGACGGAACCGGATCACGGATGGCCGCAGGCCGGACCGGTTTCAGCACACCTGAACTCGTCGTCACATCCGATGACGTCATGCCACCCACACATTGATTACAATTAACAGGTTGCCACTTCAAAATCACGAATGTGCAACATTTGCGCGGCAATCTGCGTTCTTGATTTGGGAGTAACATGTGCGTAGGAACGCAGAGAGTGCCTACTCTCTCTATGCGAACCAGCATATTAGGGAGAGACATGGCTAGCTGATAAGCGATCGTGGGGAAAAACTGCGTCTTAATGTCTTGATCCTTCCGGGTTCAGGGAAAGAAAAAACTAGCGGTGAGCCTTCCTTTCGGATATAGATCATTTCAGTGCGCATCCCGGCTCGCATTTCGTTCCGCAATTCTGTGCGCAATGGTTGTTTTACGCCATCACATTGGCCTGTTATCACCTCCATCCACCCAGGTAGATATCTCCTGGATTATGTCTTGGCGAGTGCCCGCAGAGTCACGTTGGATGGAATCGTACGCAGCCTCTAGTGCGATTCTACCTTCTAATTGTGAGAATATTGGCCCTAATCAGCGTGAGACAACGGATAAACTTTTTTGAGGAAATATAGAATGGTCACAAGCTCTACTTACAAGAGAATGAGAATGTACTGGCGCCGATGTGAAAAGAGACATTGCCACTAGCATCTGCACGGTAATTGTGAATGGACGTACAGTTCATTGTTCAACGAGGAAACATACCGATGCTTATATCTGAAAAAGTAGATGATACTCCTGGAAACGACCACATTTGTGTTTATGTTTTTTTTTTGTTTCTACAAGTACGAAAATCCCATCAGCTGAGTTAAATTTAGGCCGAGCCGCCTTCCCATATGAAAACTCAGTGAAGTATTATGAGGTCAAGACTATTTGCTATACTAGCCGATAAAAGCTCAAAAGAAACGTGTACCGGAACAGTCCACTTTATGTTTCTGAATACCAAGGAAACACACGTTCGTTGCAACGATCTGTGCCGTGTTCAAGAGCGTATCAGTAATGATACCTACAGTGATTCATATCAAAAGAAATCCAGAAAAATCACTTCAGAGCTCACAGTGAAGTTGGTATAAATATGGATTGATAATATTTACAAATTTAATAGCTTGACAACCTTGGAGAAAAAGACTTATTGTGGACGCAGTGAACGGATCAATCATGCTGTCTCAAACACACTTGATAATCAAGACATGAACTACAGGCACATGAAATGTTTGCCAATTCTGTTAATTTATTGTAAATCAGCTTTGCAACAACTTAAGTACAATGACTTGAACTTCCTCATAATATTTTTCCGCGAAAATCATGACATGATCTGCACCCTTGACAGGAAGGAACTCAGCGGCAGGGAGTAGGGTTTTGATCTTCTCTCCAAACCTGATGGGCACAGTAGTGTCATTGGTGCCCAGTACATCGGTCAGCTGATGTCTAAAAACATAAAGAAGAAGCCCACATGAATGATAAGACACTTCAAATGAGGGGTTTCAGCAATGAGATAGTGTTGTCCATGTCGCGAATTGGACCATCTTTGATAGAAGATGTTAAAGCCCGGAAGACATTCAGTCTGGAATTTTCTAAACTGTTCCCAATCATGCTTGAAGGATTAGGCATAGAAAGGCCAATCTCCTGAACGACACGAGATGTTAAACGTCAAGGCAAGATGATTGTAAAAAAACTGGAGACAGGTATGGTATTGCTTTTTTCATTCTCGTGTCTTGATGGTATTTGACAGTTTGGGCCGATGAGGAAATTGGAATTGCCATAGCCGATCATGTAGGCCTCCTTGAAAAGGTACAACCGCTTAGTGACGGCGAAACCAACATTTGCCTAGTGGGACTAGTTTAAAATATTTCAGTCTAAATTCCGCCATGCCCTCTACCTTCAAGAATTGTCGAATGCTTTCATAACCATTGCAGAGACCCCTCGCTTGAAGTGTTGTATCATTCATGTGGGTTCCTCTGGTAATCTTTCCCAAAATATTTAATCTAATCATTTGTTGAATTTAGAAGGCAACAATAGCACCACGGTGATACCAGGGTCGGACAGTGACTCAATGAGCTACTTCAAGCAGACAAATCCCATTTTGTCGACAAAGCAAACCACGACTTAATTTGGGTGGATGAATTTTATGAGCCAGTTCAGTTTGTCATCCTGAGGTTCTTGGAAAGTTAATCTAAAATTCTTCGCCCGAAGGTTCGAAACCCTGCATCATGTCTGATATTTGTGAGTATTTAATAATAAATCTGGCAGTCTTCCGTTTGTAATTTTGACATATCACCAGAGTAAAATCGTTCATTTTTTGAAAGAGTGCTTTATTCGGTAGATACAGAAAAAATACTACTTATCTCACAAACAATATTAACCCAAAGACAACACTATAACATGCTGTCTTCGGTCATGCGCAGCCATGCCAATCATGGAAGGCTCAGAATGACATGACTAATATGTTTAAATTAAGCTGCGATATTAATTGTTCTGCCACTAAATGTTTAAGTTATACAAAATTTAATGAAAGAATTTGAATGATGAGTTATTGTGTAACATCCAGGTGTAAACGTGTGATAGACGTTGATTTCTGGTTTTCCATCTCTACGTACCTTCCACATGCTGTGATTCCTTTGATACCTGAAATTGGGAACATGAAAATGAAAAAAAAAAAAAAAAATCATTGAGAGCTCCCCCCGAGTGGGAACCGTACACCCTCGTTTCACTAGAGCAAATTTTTTTATTGGGTCAACAAACTGCACAACAGACATAAACCATAAACCGACAGAGAAGGATGGTAGATGGCGATCAGGTCAGACCTGATCAACCAGTGCACCACCCTGGAATGTCACGCAGTATTCATATTATTTGTCTTATTCTTGATCCTGCCGATCATGATTTCCCCAAGAACGGCAATGGCAGCAGACCGACCACATCCGATGACGTCATTCCAGTCCCACATTGTTAACCATTTAACCCCGATCACAACCAGGTTGCCAGTCCGACGGAGCAAGATCACGAATATGTAACATTTGGGCAGGGAAAGGAGGTGAGAGGGTGTGGTTTATTTGGGACACAATCTGCGTTCTTCTTTTGGTAATGGCACGTGCTGAGAGTCCCTATGATACGTGAAGCATGTCCTTGTTTGCGTGGGGTATGGGGAGGCGAAATGTTGGTGATAATTTTTTGGGGGGAATTTAATGCAAACAGCTCAGTCTCAAGCACTTCTGGGAATCCCTCAGCTGGGTACAGACCTTATCCATAATTCTCATACATGTCCGGACGGACGAGAGCAGAGCACATAACAATGGGCGACCCAAACCGACAGGCCACGGTGCTGTGTCTGAGCGGAGCATGAGAACTGAGCCACAATGTCAATGACAAGACGGTGAGCCCATTGTTGAAATATTTCGTTGAGGTGTTGAGGCCGACGTCGTTAAACGCTGGAAGTAGTTAGACGCTGCACAAAATTTTCTTGTAGTGACGTGACGTGTCACGAAATACAGACTTTCACGCCTCTATTTCCAACACCCATAGCTGCACTTGGTGGGAGCAATGAGATTGTAATCTTTTGAAGTCAGCAGATCGATTATTTTTCAGACTCAATACTGTCTGATTGGAGCGTGTACAGTCTTTAACTCAAGAATTTATTGAACAAAATAAGCGTTTCAGCTGATTAATTTATCTTGTTGAATGAAAACCACCATTTCCTCATTGCTTCCCAAGCACTCAGTCAGAACTTGATAGTCTTGAGTATCAATGTGCATGTTTCTCACTTTAGTGACCGCTCAAAATCATTTTGGCAGATATCCCCATGGAAGTGTGTGTGCCCCATCCAGCCACATGATGACATGTGGTCAGGTTGGCCGTGACTACTATCCCCAGCTCAGCCTTTCCAGTTATCCTTCCTAGCTGCACTCCCGTCTGTGCCATATCAATAAAGGTTTCCGGCGTTGCCCACCATTGAATGAGCGCCTTCCTGCCCAAGTGCATCTCCATGTCAAGGATGTATATTATGACCATCTCTATCAGTGAAACCGTTTCTACTGACATTCTATCCCACTTGCTGGACGAGTCTGGTATATATACTTTATGGCAGCTGTGTCCCCGAGTTATGATCGCAGCCCAGAGTGAATATTTGTTTCAAAATTTATATGTGCATTCAAGACACACGGAAATAACTTTTTAGATTACCTAGAATAATTGGTTTGCCCTGGAAGCAAAAGGAGTGTTGGTGCTTGACAATAAGGTTCTGGTGCTAGCATCGCACGCTGTACTTCCCACGTCACACACTCTTGTCGTTCGGCCTACCTCACGTAGTCGACCTCAGTCCCAAGCAGAAACTTTTACATTTGAACCGATAATAGATGTCCTCACATAGAATCGAATTTACCGCTACTGGGAACACCATCCGTGAGATTCTTCACCATAAATCCAAGTGCCAATCACTAATCATAGTTCTGTTGCAGAAACGCAGGGTGATGTGGTCTTCCAGAGTACCGTCCACCATAATACCACCAGTAAGTACAGCACCGCTTGATGACATTGCTTCCATACTCATGACAGTGCAGATGTCTCGCAGGATCCGTTAGCGTTACTCAAACCCGTCGATCACGCATCCTATGACACGCGGTACGGCGCCGAAGGTGACCTACCGCGCGGATGTATGAAAGACACCCGTGTGCAGATATTGGCGGTTCTAGAAGCCTGGGCGCATGATACTTCAACTCCAAACGTCTATTGGCTCAACGGCCAGCTCGGTACAGGGAAAACAACTATCGCCCACAGCCTCTGCAAACGTCTAGATGGGCAAAACAAGCTTGGAGGAAGCTTCTTCTGCCCCCGCTCAGGATTGACGGATGCACGTCGCATCATCCCTACAATCGCTACAATCCTTGCCCGAACTAACTCAAAGATCCGATCAGTCATCCATGACCTCCTCGCGAACAGACCCGACGTCGCCGATCTCAATGATCTATCTGAGCAGTTCCGCTCCCTGGTCGTCAATCCCGTCAAGACCGCTAATGAAAACGAACCAGAGGTTTATTATATTATCGTTATAGATGCCTTGGACGAATGCTCAGCACCTGGGATAGTAGAAATATTGATCAAGGCTATCCTTGATGGCATGACCAACATACCTCTCAAAGTGTTCATTACAAGCCGACCCGAGAGTTGGATTGAGAGGATTTTTAGGACCCATCCTCATTCGCTGGATACCGTGGGCATCGTCAAAACCTCCCTACAGGAAGCCACACATGATGCAGTACGAAATGACATTCACACATACCTCCAAAATTCGTTGGATGAAATTGCCACGATGGATAGATTCTCATCGGGCTTGGCTTCGTGACCTCCTGTCGATCAGTTTGAAATTCTTCTCGATCTGTGCGCGGACCTATTCATTTATGCTGCCACGGCCGTTCGTTATATCGGTGCGACAAATAAAGATAACAGGTCACGGTTGACGGAGATCACCCGACTCGGTTCTCCTCTCTTCTCGCCGCCCCATACAGAGCCGATTGATAGGCTCTACCAACACATTGTGGACTTGGCCTTTCCCGAGCCAGCTGGGAGCGGAAGCCTAAACGGACATGATGTACTGGCTGCGGTGATCTGCCTTCAAACTCCACTGTCCATGGACCACATCGCATCGCTACTGGATCTAGAAACACGCGACATTCAATTTGCCTTGTTGCCATCACAATCCGTCATTCATATCACCGACAGTAGTCCGATCACCATCTTTCACGCCTCGTTTGGAGAGTTCATCGTCAATCCGAAACGTTGCTATAGACACACCATTGATACTTCAGATACCCACCACAAACTGGCCGTCAAGTGTCTCCAGAGGTTGAATACGTCTCTCCGGCGTAACATCTGCAATTTACCCGATCGTGGTATAGTTGGACTAGCCCATGAAATCCCTGATCCTCGCGTTATTCCTGAGACTCTCAGATACTCATGCTTGTACTGGGCCTCCCATCTTGTAGAGGCTCTTGGATCTCCATCTCCAGAGATTCGACCGATGCTCAGAGAACTTGGGACATTCGCCAATTTACACTTATTGCACTGGCTTGAGTGCCTGAGTACACTTGGAGAGCTTGGATCTGGGCTGAGGTCTCTTAGCATGGCAAAAGAAGCCAACTCGGTTAGTATTCAACATGCTAGAGGAGTTTAGCTCATCATTTTCCCAGAAATTTTCCAAGATTGATTCCCGCCACGGGTTGCTACTCGAGGATGCTCGTCGCTACCTGCAGATGGCGTTTGAGACCATGTCACATCACTGTTTGAACACGTATGGCTCAGCGCTCGCATGGATCCCTAAAAGCGCACTGAGAAGACATCACTATCCGACATTGTTTGGTAACTTACCTAGAGTAGTGGTGGGCATTGCTGGGTCATGGGGACCATTCGAGCATGTCATGACACACCCTTCATTTGTACGCTCCGTTGGATTCTCCCCTGACGGGACACGTGTTGTGTCTGGGTGTCTCGACTCTGCAGTTCGCATCTGGAATGCTACTACGGGGGAGATTGAACGCATACTGGTGGCGCATACAAATGCAGTATGGTCTGTTGCCTTCTCACCGGATGGGTCACAAATCATTTCTGGCTCGACCGACGGCTCGATTCGAATTTGGAATGCTAGAACAGGGGAGGTACAGCATATCCTCCAAGGACAGTCACAGTCGGTCAACATGGCTGCTTTGTCACCTGATGGAAAAATTGTTGTCTCTTTCTTTGATGACTCCACTGCTCAGGTATGGGATGCCACCACAGGGGAGACAAAGCGCATACAAGAACTTGATTCTCCAGTGCGGTGTGTTGCATTCTCACCTGATGGAAAACATGTTGTTTCAGGCATGCAAGACGACACTGTTTGTGTTTGGGATGTTACAACCGGGACAGTAGAGCATATACTCAAGGGATATTCAAATTTTGTGACCTCGGTTTGCTTCTCACGTGATGGGATGCATATAGTGTCTGGTTCCTGGGACCACTCAGTCCGTATTTGGAATACAGATGGCTGGAAATTAGAGCGCATACTCGAGGGACATTCACAGTGGGTGGATTCTGTTGCATTCTCTCCCGACGATACACGCGTCATGTCTGGATCGTGGGATCAGTCAGTCCGTATTTGGCACGTAGCTTCGGGGGAGACAGAGCGTGTGCTCAAGGGACATACGAGTCAAGTGAACTCTGTTGTATTCTCGCCTGACGGGAAATACGTGGCATCTGCGGCGGATGACAGCACAGTCCGGATTTGGGATGTGACGAGCGACTTGGACATGGTGGATCGGCGGTCATTTTCACGTGACAGTACAAGCGTATTCTCTGGTTCGCGCACCACGATGGCTCGTATTTGGAAGGCGATCAGGGGAAAGAGAGACCAGCCACTCCAGGGACATTCAGACCGGGTATCTTCACTTGCATTCTCCCCTGATGGCACAAGAGTTGTGTCTGGGTCGGACGACCAAACCGTCCGAGTCTGGAATGCCACCACTGGGGAGATAGAGCATGTACTCGAGGGTCATTCGGGTTCGGTGAACTCCGTTTCTTTCTCCGCTAATGAGAAATACATCGTGTCTGGATCATCCGACAAGTCAGTCATTCTCTGGAAGACAGCCAGTGGAAAGATGAAGCGCAAACTGAAGGGACATTCAGGTTGGGTGAGAACTGTAGCATTCTCCCCTGATGGGAGACGTGTAGCGTCGGGCTGTTACGACGGCTCTGTCCGCATTTGGAGTGTATCTCAAGAGAAGGTAGAGCATATACTCACTGGTCATTTACAATGGGTGAGCTCCGTCACCTTCTCTTGCGATGGATCGCGTCTCGTGTCTGGCTCGTACGATCAATCAGTCCGGATATGGAATACGACCACCGGAGCGATACAGCATACATTGGAGTTACCTTCACCGGTGGACTCCGTTGTGTTCTCACCTGATGGCACGCACGTCGTGTTTGGCTCGCGGGATGGCTCAGTCCGTATATGGGACACTACCAGTGGCGATTCAACACTGCTACCGGAACACGAATCTTTCCAATTCCCAGATGGAAACAGAGTCACTCATGTCCTCCCTGGGCACTTTCATCCCTTTTCCCCTGGGGAGCCCCAGATTTTCATCTCACACAGGAAAGACTGGATTCATGCTGACTCACCACTGCAATCTTGTTGGATTCCCCCTGATTTCCGCAATTTCCTAACACATGCCCTATCCACATCCAAAGTGTGCTTTGGATATCACTCAGGTCTCATTATCATAATTGATCTCATGCCTATGTATCAGTACCATAACTAGTGATTGGGTTATAGAGGTTTACTGAAGATTTACAACTATATTAGTGTCTTCTTTTTTGATTGCACCCTCATAGTCTTGCAATGCTAGCAATTGAACAAATTACAACATGGTAGTGGTTATCAAACCCAAAGTGATGTTCTTTCATATGATGGTTGCTGCCTTCTTTGTTGCTATATTTTCCAAGCTTAAACTGAACAGGTGGTCTTCTTAGCTTCAGCAGGCCCGTTGGAGGTATCTACCCACCACATCTCACACATGTCTTGCTTTCTTTGTGTTGAGTATTTCCTGCCTAACTCTGATGATATCTGCTGCTATGTTGCAAGTGACAGCCAAAATGGTCACAGGATGGCTTTCTGGGATTATGTTGTCTTAATATTTATCATTTCAAGTTGGTCAGGAAACCATTATTTCTGTAATGATCCTTCAGAATTCCTAGAGAATGTGGGCCTACTCTGTTGATGGCCAGGTTCAGCATTAACTATTATAAATATCAACACTTCGGTGTGAAATCTTCCAGGATTCCCACAAGCCTTGGCATCTATCTTCCAGAATGGTCCAATTTAGCACACTGTTAAATTTATGTGTCGGCACTTAGCTAGAGACTTCCGGAAGGGTTTTTGGAGGGTTCCGAGTGGTTTCTGAAGGGGGGATTCATATTCCGAGGGTGGGGGACTTAAGGGTTGGGATCAGGATCGGAATTGGAGCAGACAGAAGTCGAGAATGCCAGGGGTCTTGGGACTGTTCATGGTATAGAGTGGTATGAGTGGTTTGAGGTCACAGGGACTTGGCTTCAACTTATGTGTTGCACCCTCCTCAATCATCTGTCTCTAATTTCGGAGAGTCAGAAAGTTTACCGGAACTTAATCGGAAACTACGATGCAGAATTAAGTCAATATTCATACTGACGAATAGTCCAGTCGACTGGTGACTTATATACAAGTATCTAGTCTTTGTACTATCTTTTACCGAG
>QLPI01024508.1:0-13474 GCA_003314275.1 Chroogomphus rutilus
ATCGGGATTTGTAATGGAACCTCGGAGTTGGACTGGAGTTTAAAGAGGGTCGTCCCCTGACAATAACTGTCAAGTACATGTACCGAGCACCTGGTAACTCAGCAATGCCAACCAAACAATTAGTCCAATTCCATGTGCAAGTGACCAATCCACACATTTGTCACTTGGTACATTGGTCTCAGCTCGGCACATCTACCATTTACACTCCCCATCTTTATCTCTCATCCACTCTTCCCCACTCATTATCTACTAATCCTACCCTGTCCACTCCTTAATTCTTGACCTGTTTTACTTTGGGATATTTTGCCATTATTTTATTTTTGGCCATGACCCTATTGTTATATTCGGTCACTCTCTATCCTATTTTTGGCCACATTTCTATTATCTTATTTTTTATTGTTCTATTCTTGTCCACATTCCTTATTCTATTCTTGATCATTGTGGACCATACCTTCACATGCTCCACATGCCTTATTGCTCTCCATTCCTTATTCCACATCTTGCTTCTTAACCTATATAAGTAGCGAATGTATGTAGATAGTTCCTCACTCTGAATATCAACTTGGTTTGCATCCCCTTGTCTGCCCTTCTCCTGTCTAAAGTCCTTCACTTGGGCTGACACTCTCGGCATCTTCCCGGGTCTCTCTTCTGTCCAAATCAGTGGCACACTGTAGAGTTGGTCTAGGTAATTAATACCTAAAAGCCTGCACACACCAGTCCTTTTCTCTGGCAGGGTCTAGCACAGTTGTTCAGCACAGCTGGACTAGGTTTTGACTTGTGAGCGGCAGTGTATGAAAGAAAATAGAATGTGAGTGACTAGGACATGATGTGACAGGGACGTGACCTGAGATGCAAATGTGTCACACTGACTAAGACTTGGACTTTGGCTTTGGACTTGAATACAATAGTCTAGATGTTTCTAGACTAGTCTTGACTTGGACTTGGAGACTTGACTTAGGGCTTTAACTTGTGAACTTTTTATTACAGAGGTGAGTCAGAGGCCTTTATATACAAAAACCAAGCAACAATGCGAAACAATGCAAGAGGTTGGCTATGTCAGTTGAATGACAAAGTACGAGAACAAAGTATACAAAAGAGGAAACTATGGAGAAACTCTAGAGAAATGGTACAGCATTGCTATGATAGGGGGAGACTAACCAAAAAGGTAAGGATGATGAGTAACAATGAGAAAAGACTAACAGAATAGGAAACAGGTCTGAGTCAAGCCAAGAAAAGGAGAAACATATAAAAGAAACAATAAGGAAGTCTACCAATAAACATCTAACAACCTTGTCTACTACTCCTGAGAGGCCTTAGGATGAGTCAAGGGGACTGAGTCATCTCAGAGTATTTCCAGGTCACAGGCAACATATCTTCTGCAATTTCTCCAGTATCCAATCCAAGGATAGGGTTCTGGGAGTAGGAGGACTAATGGGTATACAGTCATGTACTCTCATTTTGTGTTTAAGAGTGAGTCGAATGGAGTGGGTGGGGTAATCAGGATAGGATAGTGCTCTGAACTCTGCCTCATATTCCACTCTACTCCTATCACAATATGCTGGTCTAGATGTCATACCAAGAAATATGTATGGTTCTTGGCTTTCTGGAAAATAGACTGCATCTCCTATTGCATATGACTGAGTGTAGATTGGATGGGATCTTCTTCTGAGTAAGAAATGTGCTGGGGGAGGTACGCAAAGATAATGATATGTTAATGGTTCTGCCTGGATATGTGTGTCCTGGGTGTTGTAGTATTGCATGGGAATGAGCTCTGAAGAAGACATGAGGATATATTAGGAGTCTGAAGATTGGAGTGCTGAATAGAATGGTTGGCTGTATAATGTGGTGACAGTAAAGGTAATATGGGATGAGCACCGTCGGAGTCTGATTTGGAACATGGTTGAGATCAATCACTTTACTGTCAATGCATGGAACAGCAGGGCACAATGCAGGAGCACATTGAAGCCAAGCCACCTCGAACGGTCTGCAGGACTTGACTGACTCCCATCTGCAATATCAGCATTCCCGAGACTTAACAATAACAGGCACAAGGCATGCAAGTTGTTGTATTTAGTATGGTGGGGAGGATATGAAGGCACAGATAAAGAAACTTCATGGCTCCTCCCGACAGAAATTAATAACATGTCAGAACTTGTTCAAGACTTTCACAAGTCATACCTATCTAAACCTGGACTATTGCCCCTTCTATAAGCACCTCACACTTTCTTTTCCATTCACTCTTGCTCATTCCAATTTGAATTCATTTTCCACTCGTAATTCAGCATTTTCTTTCTGTTTTCAGGTTTGACTTTCAATTCCAAATCACTCATTCAATTCAAGTTCAAAAAAAAAGATAACAACAAAAATCTCTGAAGTCTAATTTTTTCTATACTACAGCCCCACTTCTGATAACTGTCTATCATCCATATCATTCCATTTATTTCCCAGCTGACTATTTCCAATCCAATTCTCCCAGGTGCCCCATACTATAGGTGGCTCTGGTACCAATTCCCTATTCACTGACCTTTGGTAACTTATCTGTAATGACAAGTTTTTCACCTCCACTTACAATTCACCTAACTCAACCCATCTCTTGGAATTCTCCCAATGACTTTTGGCCAAGTCCTGGCAAAGCAAATCAACCAACTGAGTCAATTCCTGAATTACAAGGGTTAAGCTGATGACAGGAGAGGGAAGGGAGGGGCTACAGGCATTGGGGGGATGACAGGAAGAACAAGCAGTGGGAGAGAAGCTGTGGAAAAGATGGCAGGGATAGTTGGTAGTGAGGGAGCAGGCAGTATTGGCAATGAACCTTTAATATGTGATATTGGCACTGCAGTGGGTGGAGATGGTTCTGGAGGTGATGGAAATAGTTCTGGAGATGGTGGAGATAGTTCTAGAGGTGGTGGAGACAGTTCTGGAGGTGGTGGAGATGGTTCTGGAGGTGGTGGAGATGGTTCTGGAGGTGGTGGAGATGGTTCTAGAGATGATGGAGACAGTTTTGGAGGTGGTGGAGATTGCTCAGGAGGTGTTGGTGATGGTTGTGGAGGAGGCTGGAGAGTAGGCAAGTCAGGGAGGAATAGGGGGGTTTGCACCTTGGGCTCCATCCTCACCTTTTTCAAGGGGCCCACCTCAATATCATCCTCAAGAGTTTCCTCCAGCATATCCTCCCTCATTCTTTTCTTCAACTTTGGCTTTTCAATGACCTCAGGATTCTTCTCCTTGGCTTTTCCCTTGTTGTCTTTCTGCTTACTAGTCTCCCTTCCTCACTTATTTATATTGCAACCTATGCCCCTCTCACCACACCACATGCAGGAATGCAAATCCAAGTCACCCTCCTACTTCCTTAAACATATGTTACCCTGCTTGATGCAATGTTTGCAAGGCCTTTCAGCCTTTCAACCTCTCAACCACAGTATGTTCACATCAGCCTCACCATGCCTTGCATTTTAATAGTAGACAACTTGGAAGTTGTCCTTGTCATACTGCATTTCAAGGCAGGAATACTAGAAGAACTGATAAGCAAAAAAATTGAATACTGAGAGATCATCACTCACCTTTGCACTTTTCAAGTATGAGCCTTCTATCCATGGCTCTTGTATATCAATGGCATCTTGTCACTTCTTCCAGTTGTGCTCTATTGCACTTGATGGCTGATACTGAGGGAGTAGGAATATCAATGGGATGAGAGGTGGGGGCACTGCTCAAGTAGCTAGTGATGGGCCAGGAGTACATACCCATTAGTTTCTGGATGTACAGTAGGGGACAAAACCATTCAAGTGTTTTGAACATTTGTGTTGTACTGTAAATAATGGGAGGATTACATAATCAAAAAATATGACGTAATTAGTGGAGATAGCCCTGCTTCTGAACTTGTGGTCACAATCAAGATGATTATGTAACTCTCAATATTCATTGAAATATTAATTATTTAAAAAAAAATGAAGTATTTGAATAGTTTTGCCCCTCACATTTTTTAAACAAGAAATGGTATATATCAGTACTTGGTAAAGGCCCCATTTGCTCTCATCACTGCCTGCACCCTTCTAGGCATGCTGTTAGGGAATAGAGGATGATCCCTTGAAGTCTGGACACTTCCCCACTGGTTCTATATGTAGGAGTCCAAACCTCTCCTCCAAGGAATAATCCAACATAAATCAGTCTCATTTGGACTACCAAAAAAAATATCATAATGTTTTGACTGGCCATCTAAGAGTGAATTACCTCCAAGTAATTAACTCTTAAATCATCAAGCTCTTCAAAGCCTAAGGAAAACCTCCAAAAATACTTATTTTTTTTACTTATTTCTATTTCAGACCCACAAGGACCCATAGCCAGGTGCCAAACACTTGCACATGGAAAAAGGCACCAAACTGCCGGCTCAAGCTCTTAAGACTCAATTGTACAACAAATTCCTAATAACTATTACACCTAAGGTCAGCCCAGAAGCACGACTCACATACTATTAATATTTCATGACTTGACCAGTCACAAGACTACCAGTCATGGGAATATGACTCATTAGTGACTACAGGGTGACTCATAACTTCCACAGGCTTCCAGTACTTTCCATTCCTTTCCACACCCTTCCACTAATTTCAGGAAAGTCTTGCCTTATTGGGGAGTTACATAATCAGCTTAGAATTAGTATATATAGAGACTAGTTCTGTAGCGTAAAGTAACAAAAAATCAATCAATCTTACTCTTATCCATAATCCACCGGATTATCTAGCACTCTTATATAAGTCAGTCCGAAGACCACTTAGGTACATTGGTCCGAAGACCAGTTGCCACCCTTTCCATCAAGAGGTCCGAAGACCAATTGGCAAAACCAAGGTTCATTCCAAAGAGTGAAGCTCACCCTTTTACCAAGTGGAAGGTTCTCGGCTAAAACAGAAAAGATACACAAAAACACAGTAAAAGAACTAAACCCAGATTATATAGAACATCAAGTGGAAATAATCCTAGGCAAGGGTAGAACTAATAGTTTACGCTCATAAACTATTATTCCTACATGTAATTGACAAGGTACCTGCCAAGGCCCCCTCTAAACAATTCTTTTTGGACAACAACCTGGACTGGCATTCACTTGCTATCGTCTTGTCGGAGAACTTGATTAGGCTTTTATCACACCAAAGTTTTGTCATGCTTCTTGGGTTAAATCATCACTGGTTCCAAAACACATGCTCTCAATCAACTTCTGACACACCTCTGGCTCTATCTTCTCCTATTCCACTCCAATCCTCTCCCATAGCTCATGCACTCTACTAGGGGGGTATTCATAGTCAGAAAGGTGCTTTTTGACAATAGTCCAGAGGTGTTCAATGGGGTTTAGGTCAGGGGACTGAGCTGGCCACTTCATAACCTTATAGCCATGGCCTTCTTGCATGTGTGCTTTGGGTCATTATCCTGTTGAAAAATAATGTCACTAGACTCTTTACCATAATACTCCAGGCTAGCCTGAAGCTCATCATCCAAAATCTTCCTGTACAACTCCCCATCCATCCTTCTATCAATTTTGGCAGGATAGGCAGGTCCTTCCCACAATATACAACCCCATACCATCACAGAACCTCTACCAAACTTCAGTGTTCCCTCAACTAGCCTATCATTCAAAGGCTCTCCAGCCTTTTTGTACACCCATCTCCTTCCATCTGACCCCAATCGATTGATTTTGGTCTCATCTGACCAGACAACATGTTTCCAGTCCTCTAGAGTCTACTCCAGATGAGCTTCTGCAAACTCCCTCCTTGCCTTCCTGTCAGGCCTCGGTAATGCCAAAGGTGCGTGTGAGAACCGGCCAAGTCCTGCAGCCCAGTCATAGTGGCTTGGCTTCAATGTGCTCGTGCGTTGTGCCCTACTTTCTGTGCATGCCACTGATTTGGAATAGAAGAGGTGCTCGAGAGGATGCTGAGAGTATTGGGCCAAGTAGAGGACTTCTAGACAGAGGAAGGAGAGCAGGAAGGCATAAACCTAGTTGATACTCAGACTGAGGAACTATGTACATACATTCACTACTTATATAGGCTAAGAGGCAGAATGTGGAATAAGGGTGGCATAAGACCTGGAGAAAAGAATAAGGTATGGAGACCATGTGGAAGTATTGTCCACAGTGATCTAGAATGGAACAATAAGATGGAAACGACAATAAGAAAATGAGATATGACCGGTAATAAACAAGTAGGAGTGTGAGGGAAAAATAGAACAATAGAGGGTGGCCGAATATAAAACAATAGGGCCGCGACTGAGTGATAAATGAATAGTGAATGTCCTGAGGGTAAATGGGGAAAGGGAAGGATGGGGAATAAAAGAATAATAAAGGATGGGAGGGGTGGGGTAGGGAAAGTGAACCAAATAATGAACCAAATGTACTGAGCCAAGACCACGTACTAGTGAGGAATGACTTATCACTGGTGTGTGGGATTAACAATAAGGGTCATTCGGTTGGTACTACCGAGTAAACTGGAGCTTGCTATTGTGGGCTTGACACTTCCTACACCTTACACTAAGAAGTGACTTCTTTCTCTTCACAACAGCCTTCATCCCAGCCTTCTTCAGGTTCCTCCTTACAGTCTTGGATGTTACTGGTTCATTGAGAATGTTTTTGAGCACCTGGGTCCCCTGGGTTACATTCTCAATCTTCCCTCTTTGCATGAGTGATACAATATGGTGGATGTTGGAGGGGGATATCTTGGATGGGCAACCACCAGTGGCCTTGGATATATCAGGACAGTGTTTCCTGTGAATGGTAGAGATAGAGCCAACAGAGACACCAAGGTAAGAGGAGATGTAGTGGCTAGAATGACCAGTTTTGAGCAATTGGATAATAGAGTCAACTTTAGCAGCAGAGAGAGGCTTCATGGTTCTGAACAAAGATGTTTGGCTTTTTTTGGACAGAAACAAACTATAAAAAGGTTCACACAATGTCACGTGACTTGTCATGTGATTTCCAGCCCTGTATATACAATTTATTGCATTAATAACTGTGAGGGACAAAACCATTCAAATGCTTCATTTTTTTAAATAATTAATATCTCAATGAATATTGAGAGTTACATAATCATCTTGATTGTGACCACAAGTTCAGAAGCAGGGCTATCTCCACTAATTACATCATATTTTTGATTATGTAATCCTCCTGTTATTTACAGTACAACACAAATGTTCAAAACACTTGAATGGTTTTGTCCCCTACTGTAAATTGGGTTGATGTATAGGCAATCATTCATTTGTGAAGTCAATGATGGTTACCTTCTAACAACTTCTAATGACTACTCTTATACACCCTCATGTATGTTTGAATCCCGATGCAGCCTCCATCTACAACTTTATTTCATGCAAGAAGCAAGCAATGATCACCCTCTCATCCACCAAAGCTGAAATATGTTGCCTCAGTTTCAGCTGGGAAGGAGGTTCTCTGGATGTGAACACTATTCAAGGGACTGCACTTTGACATCAACAATCCTTCACCAATGATGATGGACAATTGGTCTACACTGGCTGTTATCAAAAATCCCAAACACCACAGTTGGATGAAGCATATTGATATCAGCCACCATTGGATTTGGAAAGTCATCAAGAACAAGGAAGTTAAAGTCCATTATATCCCAATGGGAGAAATGATTGCTGATATCCTCACTAGGGAATAGCATGGGTTAGGGTAACCCGCACAGGTCACCAGGTCGGGTGCCCTTGGGTTTGGGTGTAGGTCAAGCAGAGAGCACCCGTGACCCGGCCTAACCCGCTGCCTCAACTATGTATGTGCATACGTACGACACGACCATGCCGTACGTGCACGTGTATGACACGAATGCACCATATGCACATGCACCGACACCAATGTGCTGCACACGCACGTGCTGACACGAACATGCCATATGTGCACGTGCTGACACCAATGTGCCGACAAGCAGTGGAACACAAGTTCACAACTAAAGAGAGATTCCCTCCTTTCTCCCACTGTTCTCTCACTCAATCCAATTATTGTTATAGAATTAATCCATGACTAATACATACGTGCATGTCCCTTGGTAATTTGAAGATGCAGCAAATCGCAGCCCCTCTCATCAATGGATGGCAGGTGTCCATAAAGGATCACCCAGGGAACTGATGCTTATGCTTATACCATATATCATAGCACTGCAGATTTGAGATATAGCCATATCCTAGCAATCTGCACCCTTGTAATTGGGAAGCTGGTGGTAATGTAAGGTGGAAGGATCTATTCAGTCCCACCTGCCAAAAAGTATGGTGGAGAAAGGAAGAAAGTACATATATGATCGCACTTATGAAAAGCACCAAGAGAATGAATTCACTACTGCAAGTGAAACTTCACAGGTGATCCTATTCTTCCCATGGTTCTTTGTTCCATTAGATTGCTGATCTTCCCATACTAGAGAGAGAGAGAGAGAGATTCAATTATAGTACTCGAAGTGCAAGCGTTTATGGTGCACTCTAACTACAAAAAAAATTAGTACTGTGTGAGAGATAGTTTTCTACTGGAAACTGTGGCAGATAGAATATGTGATGTGAAGAAATATGACAACTGGGTTTTGTGAGTGTAGGGGAAAAAACAAGACCCCATTTATTTCTGTGGTGTGCCAGCAAGTTGCCAGAACATCACGGATGGCTCATGTCCAGTCCAAAATGGGTGGGCCAGGATTGGCAGTGCAATGGGTATTTTGGGTCAATGTGTTTTGTGGAAACATCACGCATCAGGGATTTCTTCCCATACTACCAAATAAGGTATCATCTGCCGATGAACCTACCAAAGATTTGAATATGTCCTCCTTCTATGGAATCAGTAGCATATGGGTCTTGGCTCGATGTCATGCGCCGAACGCACTTTCGATCTGTCATTCTTGCAGCTCTTTTCTTGCAACTCTTTCTATACAGCTTGCACAGCATTACAGCGGATAAAACATAGCCTTTAGGTCCATCAGTTCGTCTAAATACAAACGTTTTCCAAAGATCAGAGGTCGTACACCGATACCGATCTTATTATTTCCTAAATGGTCACTTGCGTAATGATGCGTGAGATACGTGGGATGTAGTGATATCAATACTCAAGTCTTCTATGGCCCTATATCACCTGTCAGACGCCACCGCGATAGAAATCATAAATGGATCCACGAGTGCAAGTGCGTGATAAGTCTGCTCTCACCGTGACTCCACTCAGCTGCAATGTCCTCTATCATACAAATCATATTGAATGCCTTAATTCCACCCCTCGTCGGTTTCCGAGTGACTGAGGTAAGACTAAGTACGCACTATCGTACCAACTATCGCAGCCAGTGCTAATATAACTTATACAGTACACTTTTGGTGAGTGGGATTGTTATAAATTGTGCATCACTCACCACAGACCCTCTCAGTGGCCTGTACAGCTCTTTGGGTGAGGTGTTTACTTAACGACTACTGTGCAAAGCCATTGATGCCTGTCAGACGCATGAATACTTCCTGACCCTCGACAGGGAGGTTTGTGCCTAGGTTAAAAAATTGCGAGCTATGCTCATTGTTTTCAAGGTATACTATGTATGGGGCTCCAGATGGTCCATAGGGAAGGTTCTGTTCTTTTTGAACAGGTACAGTCCTGTCATTGATTCAGGTTTAGCTGTGTACAGTCAGTGGTTTAAATCATATTCATGTATAACGCCCTGACTCGGATATAGCTTTACTAGGTAACAAGGATCCAAATGTGCCGTCACTCTTGTTACCCCGTTGTACTATCTCTGACGTATTGTTCCAGAGCTGTCCTACTCTCACCAAGGCGACTGTATGTCAGTCTTGTTTTTATGCCCTCCTTTTTTTCGCACCTAACTCTACTATCGAGTACAGGGACCTTTCTTGTAGGATTGTTCTTCTCAGAGAGTAAGGATTTGTTGAATAAATTGTACAACTTACTGAATTACGACCAGTAATTCTTGCTATGCGAACATATGCTGTTTGGGGAGCTCGTCGATCTATACTCGTCTTCCTTGTTGTGTTCACCGTTGTAAGCATGAGCACAATTTTTATCTGCTGTGATTGAATCAATATGCTATAGTCCACGTTTGTTTCAGCCTCAGTGCTTACGCAGCGATTCCTGTCTTCGCTTACCTGTAAGCAACGAAGACTTCGATCGGGTTTACCTTTATTCACGGGAAAGATAAGGGGTGCAAGCTCCAGCCTTCATCAATACACTAGGGGCCGGAATCGTCTGCGCACCGTCAATACCTAAAAATAGCGGGTCAGTTTTCGAATTCATAGTTTTCATGGTGAATCAAGCCGGTGCGATACATTATTTTCCCTTGTGTGAAATGTCCTCTGACAAAATACGTACGTCTTGCAGTAATCGCAGCCTTCACGCTCTATCGGGGGTTGCAACAATACCGTGCCACCCGTAATCCAATGGTCAAGACGATGTTTCAAGATGGTGAGAACAATTAGACACTTCACTTGTCACACGTGTAGAGATTTATTGCACATCAGGATTATTTTATTACGTCTATACGCTAAGTTGGTCTATCAAGCTCATTCCGGAGCACTTCTGAAACCTAGCACATTAGTGCTCTCCGTGGCTAATGTCGCTGTCGCTATAGCTGCACCGGTATGACTTGTCTCACAGAAGTTGCGATAATACTCATTTTCCTTTGAAGGAACAATACGCAATCTTACTCGAGCTGTGAGCTTTAAATTACTCCCAAGGTCAATGATTAACAAGCATCATAGACCACTTCATGTAGTGAGCAGCATCTGCTGCACGCGGGTCCTTCTGAACATCCGTGGTGCTTATTTCGATCCCATTGAGACAAATAGCAGTGGAGCTCAAGTTTCGAGACAAGAGAAAATATCATTCCGGTGGGGAGCTTCAACGACCAAGGAGATGAATACTAGTATGGCATCACGCCTGTCTGAATCAGATCAATCTGGGGGAGGGAACAATTATGGATGGACCTGGAGCGACGTGAGTAATGACCCAAGTACGCAGTTGCCACTGCGACCTATAAGCCCTTTTGTCTGTGAAATACCTGATGATTTCTGATTCTTGTGATCTATACCATGATTATTGACCAAGACAGAAGTGTATTGAGATTGAGCCATTATCAAATACAATGCAGCTAGGTAACCTTTTAACATGACTTGTATCAGAGTTATAATTGGGTCATGTGATCACAAATAGTTCAACATTGAACAAATAGACCATAACAATCTTCTTCAACAAACCATGAAATCCCTCTCTCTTGTTCAAGTTGACTATCAAAAAGCTCAAAATGCAGTACAAGTTACCAGGACCCTTTATGATATCATCAATGCACCTCTTTTCACTCAAACTGTGTGCAGGAAGCTGAAAGAAGCTGGATTAAAGGCTGTAGTGAAGAAGAAATGGCCTATACTCTCCTACAGACACAGGAAGAAGAGGTTATATTTTGCTGTTGCTCACCAGCATTGGACTATAGAGGACTGGAAGAGGGTTGTGTGGTCAGATGAGACAAGGTCAATAGGCTAGGGTCAGATGGCAAGAAATGGGCTTAGAAGAAGGCAGGAGAGGGGCTGAGTAATAGGCTGGTTGAGGGAACATTAAAATGGTGGAGGTTCTGTGATGGTTTGAGGCTGTAGGACATGGGGTGGGCCAGGATATGCTGTCAAGATTGATGGAAGGTTGGATGGGGATCTCTATGTCCAGATTTTGGAAGAGGATCTTCAGTCCAGTCTGGGGCACTATGGTAAAACTTCTGCTGACATTATTTTTCAACAGGATAATGATCCAAAGCATACCTGTCAGGGGAACCCCTGATAATAGGTCTCAACTGACACCACCCCACCTAGGTTAGTGAGGAATGACTTGTTACTGGTGTGTGGGATTAAGCGGTAAGGGTTGTTTGGTCGGTACTACCGAGTGAACTGGAGCTCGGTATTGTAGGCTTGACGATATAGCTGAAATGGTAAATGGGGTAGAGTTGGGCTAAATGCAGCTGGTGTTGAATAGTGAGGGATATTGGCATAGCAGTTCCTGATAGTATCCCCCCTTATGGCTGAGTCCCATGCGGCTATAGAAATGAAATTCTAGATGGATGCTGTATCAGGATTCAAATGTGCAAAGGTGTATAAGAGCAGCTGTTAGGGATTGTTGGAGGGTAACCATGGTCAACATCACCAATGGATGACCTTTACATCAACCCTACCTACAGTAGGGGACAAAAACATTCAAGTGTTTTAAACATTTGTGTCGTACTGTAAATAATGGGAGGATTACATGATCAAAAATATGACATAATTAGTGGAGATAGCCCTGCTTCTGAACTTGTGGTCACAATCAAGATGATTATGTAACTCTCAATATTCATTGAGATATTAATTATCTAAAAAAATGAAGCATTTGAACGGTTTTGTCCCTCACAGTTATTAATGTAATCAATTGTATATACAGGGCTGGAAATCACATGACAAGTCACGTGACATTGTGTGAACCTTTTTATAGTTTGTTTCTGTCCAAACAAAGCCAAACATCCCTTGTTCAGAACCATGAAGCCTCTCTCTGCTGCTAAAGTTGACTCTATCATCCAATTGCTCAAAACTGGTCATTCTAGCCACTACATCTCCTCTTACCTTGGTGTCTCTGTTGGCTCTATCTCTACCATTCGCAGGAAACACTGTCCTGATATACCCAAGGCCACTGGTGGTTGCCCATCCAAGATATCCCCCTCCAACATCTACCATATCGTATTACTCATGCAAAGAGGGAAGATTGAGAATGTAACCCAGGGTACCCAGGTGCTCAAAAACATTCTCAATGAACCAGTGACACCCAAGACTGTAAGGAGGAACCTGAAGAAGGCTGGGATGAAGGCAGTTGTAAAGAGAAAGAAGCCACTTCTTAGTGCAAGGCATAGGAAGGCAAGGAGGGAGTTTGAAGAAGCTCATCTGGAGTGGACTCTAGAGGACTGGAAGCATGTTGTCTGGTCAGAGGAGACCAAAATCAATAGATTGGGGTCAGATGGAAGGAGATGGGTGTACAAAAAGGCTGGAGAGCCTTTGAATGATAGGCTAGTTGAGGGAACACTGAAGTTTGGTAGAGGTTCTGTGGTGGTATGGGGTTGTATGTTGTGGGAAGGACCTGGCTATGCTGCCAAAATTGATGGAAGGATGGATGGGGAGTTGTATAGGCAGATTTTGGATGATGAGCTTTAGGCTAGCCTGGAGTATTATAGTAAAGATTCTAGTGACATTATTTTTCAACAGGATAATGACCCCAAGCACACATGCAAGAAGGCCACTGAGTGGTTTTCTGACCATGGCTATGAGGTCATGAAGTGGCCAGCTCAGTCCCCTGACCTAAACCCCATTGAACACCTCTGGACTATTGTCAAAAAGCACCTTTCTGACTATGAACACCCCCCTAGTGGAGTTCATGAGCTATGGGAGAGGATTAAAGTGGAATAGGAGAAGATAGAGCCAGAGGTGTGTCAGAAGTTGATTGAGAGCATGCCTAGAA
>QLPI01024523.1:0-42992 GCA_003314275.1 Chroogomphus rutilus
CTTTATCATTTATTATATCAAGCTTACGAGCAAGTATGAAGGTGTTTTCGTTCCCTTCAAGCTGATGTTCGGAGACACCCCCAACATCCCTGTTGTTCAAGTAAGCATCGATGAAAGCCTGAGTCTCGAGAAAAATTGGGCAATTGGGAAGGCTCTTAATCAGCTTAGGTATGGCGTATGCATTCCAATTCAAGAGTGGATTGTTGACATGATTTTCAGATCGGAACGAGTTCTCATACTTTCCGGTGGCCTCACTATTCACACGTTCCGCGATTTCTCGGCATTCAGCGAGAATACCGCAAAGCCTATATACAAAGCATGGCATAGAGCTGTGATTGACGCCGCGGGGATAGTCGATGTAAGTAAAACAATAATACGTTCGTTACCTCTACTTGATTAACACTTTGAAAATAATATAGCCTGAAGCTCGACGCAAGGCCATGATGGAACTCGTATCGCATCCGGGATTCAGACCAGCGAACCCACGTGAAGAGCACTTTATACCTATTTATGTTGCAGCAGGTTGCGGAGAGGAGGGTGAAGCGAGGGTGCTCAGCGGAATTCACGGAGCACCAACGATTGCTTTTGGAGTGTAAAGTAGTGTAACAGCATCACGCCCGAACATGTCAGTTGAATGCGAAAATTGTGATCGATTGCCAGAATGAGGTCGCAGCAACCCAGAGCGGATAAATCACAAATTGCGCGGAAGCAAATTGACGTTGTTCTCTGCAACATGATTTCAATCAACCGCGTATCATGATCTCAAGTCCGAGATCCCTTCAGTAACCATAAACACATAACACATATCAAGTTTCAAGTTGAATCTAGCGCCCAAAAGGTTGAGCGGCTACTTCGGCTTCTTACTGACGCAAGCCTTTAGCATGATGTCCAATCAGCCTGAACCGGTGATTCCGCTGCAAGACTCAAGATCTTAGATATGACCTCCTCAGAGCTCTATAAAACCCCAAGGCTTGTTTGTGTTTTTTTGGGTAACCACCACCATGTCCACTACTACCAAAGACCTTGATGTTCTCTTTCCTCTCCCGTCTCCCCCTCCTTCTGCGCTCTCCCCGTCCGCCACGCCTGGCGTCTCCCGCGAGTCTGCAGAGGCATTGGTGCGTCTTTTGAAGGAAAATCATGTAAAGTATCACTGCTTCTTCAACGACCGACAATTTCACAAGTATATCACGACTTTTTGTCCTGCTTCTCGAGCTGAATCTCGCATATAGTCATTTGTCTCATCACCTTTTTGCGGCATATCACATGGGGGGTACCCCAGAGCTTCTGCAAGCAGCTTTTGACTTGCATGCCAAGTATCAGCGCTTAGCATATAAATCTCCTTCCCCTATTGACTCAAAGAACTGGAAGGAGCATTTGGGTGATGAGCAGTACGTTTTGCTTGAATTTTCTTTCCAAGCTGTTAAATAACCATCGTGCAGTTATTATAGTTCATATTTGGAGTTCTTTTCCACCGAATTGATCAACCAAGGCCTCGAATCTACACTTGAAAATTATATCTTTTCTAATGACGTCAACTGGACTGACAAGGCGCAAGATTCAAATCCGGAAATGATTAGTAGACTATTGGCTGGACTGGTGCATCCCTTCATTCACCTCGGCCATGGCTTGGAGTTTGGACAACTCGGAATGGTAGCTGAAGGTTGGTCGTTAGCAGTTCACATTTGACATGAGTATTAAGTTCAGAATGCAGGTCTCGCACAGGCAGCTGTCCATCCCGTAAATACTTCCGAAATTATAACTCGGGATTCTCTTGCGAGTCTGTCAACACACGCATCCCTTACTGCCAGTTTGGCGCGAACGTTGAGTTTGGCAGCTCCAGTACCATCAGAAACACTCCATCCTTTCAATATAGTGGCCCGAATCCTGAAGGATCCTCGTCTAGTACCCGAGAAATTGGGAAATAATAACGTGGAATTTTTTGCAAACACCATGAAACTTCGTGGCCACATCATCCGTGGTTATGCTGAGAAGTGGGATGTCGACGCCAGTTCTCCAGCGGCAGTCGGTCGTCGAGTGGAAGAAATTACATGGGTCGTCGCGCTTCTTTACGGCGTGGGTGGCTGCAGGAAGGATCGGCCCTTCAGGGCGGACTTTTTCAGGTGAGTCTCCTCCTAAGAGCTAGTGGTGGCATCTTGAACGACCATAAAACATAGTATGCATCTGGTCACATCCAGTCTTTTCCTTCCATCTTTACTTCCACATCTTTCCGTTCAGTCGAAAAGCAAGTTCCTGCGCTCATATTTCGCCATCATTCTGGGGTGGTGGATTTCACAAGGTCGTGCTAAGTTGGACATTGAGAACTTCTATGCGACCACCATGTCAAATCCCGTAGCGCCATTCTTGCATCCCCACCCAAACCCAGAGACACTAGTCAAGGATAATCCCACCCCGAACCCATGGTATCCGTTAATGCAATCCACTCTCATGCATCCGGGCGAGCACCTACTGAAGATAGAGAGAGCATTAGCACATTACGCATCGCTATATGGCACGACACCAATAGGTCAATTCAAGGATACTGAGTTAGATGGCAATGAGAAACTGGACGGAACGCTGTTTTTGCGGACCGCTTGGCTTAGCCTAAACAGAAATGGCTGGATGAGAGAAGGGGATGAACAGGGTGGCTGGGACTTTGATGGGTTTTTCGATGAATGATTCTTATTCGCACGGTTTTGTAGTCTCCGAGTTGTACCATCAACCCCCACTCAATTAAAAGAACCATACGTACACTGACTATTCATACTTCCACACGGTCGGAGTGTGAATGCGTCCCTCACATCAGGCAGAGTCGCCACCTTCGCGCTCCGCCGCATACCTATTGCTGCTTCCCAACGCGGCTTGCGCGTGCCTACTTGGCGCTTTAACCGCTTATCCCTCGACCCACATAGACTCCCTATACCCTTTAAATTACTTTTTGGACCTCAAGTCTTAATTGGCGTATTGGGCAACGCGTATAGAACATGTCCACTTCCACGAACATCAAAGTCGTGTGCCGGTACGGGTCCACTTTGAGGGTAACTACCGTGACACTGACGTTCCTTCAAAATCAGTTTCCGGCCTGTCAACGCCATCGAACAGCGGGAAGGCGGAGACATCGTTGTATCCTTCGATGACAACTTGCAGTCAGTCAAACTAAGATCGGCACAATTGAGTCAGGGTCCGGAGAAGGATGGTTTCACGTTTGACCGCGTTTTCCCCATGGGCACTAAACAACACGAGGTGTTCGACTATGGTATAAAGGGGTAACTCTATTCCTCTTTTGTGAATCGCTTGTCCGTTAAAAAAAAACACTTTTTAGCATCGTGAAAGGTAATTAACATTTGCGTTTTGAAATTTGGGGTGCTCGCAGACTTGAGCATAGCTCATATCGTCTAATAGATGTCATCGATGGTTATAATGGCACCGTATTTGCTTATGGGCAGACTGGGTCTGGCAAGACGTTTACAATGATGGTGCGGATGCTTTTGCTCGAAGTATTATTTTTTCAACTTGGAAACAGGGTGCAGATATTGACTCGGAAGAATTGAAAGGCATCATACCCCGCATAACGGAGCAAATATTTACTTCCATCGTTGAGTCAGAGACTCACCTCGAGTATGTGGTTAAGGTCTCATATATGGAGATCTATCTGGAGCGGATACGGGATCTATTAGCTCGTAAGCTGCATCCTAATTTGAAAGAATTACATCTGAACGCTCTGGAAAGCCCAAAACGACAATCTTCAGATCCACGAAGAGAAATCCAAAGGAGTATATGTCAAGAATTTATCTGATTACTATGTCGGCAGTGCCAAGGAAGTTTATGAGATTATGCGTCAAGGTGGTCAGGCGCGAATGGTGACATCTACCAGTGTGTTGTTTGATTCGATTCCTCTGACTTGAGATTGACCCTACTCATAGATATGAACGCGGAGAGCTCTCGGTCACATTCCATATTTCTGATCACAATTCAGCAACGGAACACAGATTCTGGAGCACAGAAGACAGGAAATCTGTATCTCGTTGATTTAGCCGGATCAGAAAAGGTCGGGAAGACTGGTGCATCGGGTCAGACCCTTGAGGAAGCTAAGAAAATCAACAAATCACTCTCTGCTCTCGGTATGGTCATCAACGCTCTCACGGATGGGAAGGTAAGGCATATTAGAAGGTCGACACTAGACAACACACTGATTCCCCTTCTCAGTCGACTCATATCCCTTACCGGGATTCTAAACTCACTCGTATATTACAAGAATCCCTTGGTGGCAACTCGCGAACCACCTTGATCATCAACTGTTCTCCTTCGTCGTATAATGAGGCTGAGACGTTATCGACACTGCGGTTCGGTATGCGTGCTAAATCGATCAAGAATACCGCTCGTGTCAACGCTGAATTATCACCTGCTGAGCTCAAGGGCCTCCTCAAGAAAGCACAAATCGCGAATGCTTCGCATTTATCATATATCGCTGCATTGGAAGCGGAGCTTTCTGTTTGGCGTTCTGGAGGGCACGTCGAACCTGCGGAGTATGCGGTTGCAGATAAGTCTGGTGCACCCTCCATGGCTCCCAAAAAGAGCCCAGTCCCGTCGACGCCTACGACTGCGAGAAGTCTTACTCCGTCTATACCTGCTATTGAGAGCTTGCGGAGTGACATTGACAGTCGGCCACAAACTCCTACCGTGGTTGGTCTAGAGAAGGATGAAAGAGAGGACTTTTTGAAGAGAGAGAATGAACTGAGCGATCAACTTGCTGAGAAAGAAAGCGCGCTAGTAGCGCAACAGAAGTTGGTGCAGGAGATCAGAGAAGAGTTGAATTTCGTCAAGGATTCAGAAATGTCTTTCTCCAAGGCAAGTCAGAGCGATGGGGGAGTTGGCTTGCTCATTGATATTTGGATGTTACAGGAGAACAAAGCCATGTCGAGCCAGCTCAATGAACTCCGACTGCAGCTGGAACGTCTCGATTATGATAATAAGGAGGGTAATATTACCATCGATATCCTCAAGGAGCAGAATCATGACCTCACCAATGAATTGGAAGAGCTGAAGAAGACTGTTGAGGGACTCAAGTCAATGCAAAAGGACCTTTCAGCGGAGGATAAAGAAAAGAAGAAGGCGGAGAAGATGGCCATGATGATGGCGCAGTTTGATACCGTAAGTCGGGAGACTTGAGCTCTTTTTCCTGTGTGAGACAGGCATGAGCTCACTGCATGGGTTACAGCAAGGAGCATTTTCCGAGAAGGAAGACTTGCTTCGCACTACCTTAGCCAAGCTTGATACCATCGATTCGGACGACGCTACATCTTCCTTGACAGTTGAAGACATCACTACACTACGACGACAATTAACCGAAGGTCAGCAACAAGCTCGGGACCTCATGGACAAATTACTTGTTACACAGGAGGCAAGTGAGCATCACGAGCGACGGAAAGGCGAGCTGGAGAAGCGGTTTTCGGCATTAGAGACCGAGTATGAGGAGTTACTTGGTGCGAACCTACACCTTGCCTTGCCATCAACGTGCAACGTGGAGTCTTACCGCTGATTTTCTAGAGAAAACTATACATGACGAGGAGACCAGCGATGTTGATGTAACAGAGTCTATGGCTGACTATAAGGTGCGAAGACAAAGTCTATAATGGTAACGCGCCGTTCTGAAACTTCTATTAAATCAGAGCAAGCTTGAGGCACAATTCGCTGCCAAGCGCGAGTCTCATGCTCTCGAGGTCCAAGACCTAAAACAGCAGGTGGAGCTCAAGTCGAATGAAGTTCGCACCTTGAACTCGAATATCAGCGAGCTGAAGAACCTCAACGAAGAGCTTAAGGTATGCGTTTGATTGATGACGTTTCGCATTGCCGTCTTCTGAGTTGTGCGTGTATAGCGTGCATTTGCTGTAACATCAGCAGGGATCGAAGGGGGCAAGAATCTCGCTGAGAGCGCGAAGGACCTTGAGCGGACACGGAAAGCCATTACGGTGCAGCTTGCTGAATTTGATGGTGTCAAGAAGAATCTTATGCGAGACCTTCAAAACCGCTGCGAGAAGGTATGGATTACCTTGGTCTCTTATCTATATATGACTTACGTACTTTGTTGACAGGTCGTGGAGCTGGAGATCCAGCTTGATGAAATCAAAGAACAATACAATAACGTGATTCGCAATAGTAATAGCAAAGCACAACAAAAGAAGATGGCATTTTTAGAGCGCAATTTGGAGCAGTTGACACTGGTACAGAAGCAGGTACGTTCATTGTTGCAGACGGAAGGGCCGGTTTTTTATATTTGCGAGGGGGAAACGATGTTTACGATATGCGTATACAGTTGGTCGATCAGAATTCCTCTCTCAAAAAAGAGGCGGGTATCGCCGAGCGCAAGCTTCTAGCACGAAATGAGCGCATCCAGAATCTAGAAGCACTCTTGCAGGACGCGGATAGGCGCTTGGCCTCGCAGAACCAGAAGTTCGAGGCACAATTGCAGGCCGTACGGGAACGTCTAGATCAGGCGAGATGTCAGTCAATAGATCACGTGCGGCTGTCAAGACAAACTGACAACCGCGGTTACAGCTATGAAACCTGTTGTTAGCGGTGGAATCAACTTTGGACGTATTGCAAAGCCATTGCGAGGTGGAGGAGGCAGTGCACCTCCAGGGGCTCCCGTAAGCCCTGGTTTCGGGGGAGCACCTGCGGCTTCACCATTGGGCCGCGTCCAGAGCGAGGAGGGCAGGTACGTGGAACCCCTCATTCATGCTATTCACTGAATATAATGTGCGCCTATTGCTGTTTGCCGTTCAGTGCATCTGGTAAGCGGATCATATCTGATGAAGTGAATCGTGTCTCATGACATTTGAATACAGCCAAACGTGCATCATGGTTCTTCTCGAATTCGCGGGGGAGCTAGACTGCATATTGACTTTCGTATATTCTTGTATTTACCTTGCTACCCGTAGCCGAGCGCATTCTGCCATCACAGGGAGCTGCTTAGCACCGAGGGAATCGGGCCCAGATAGATATGCAGATGTACTGCAACAGACGATTTGGTGGGCATATTACTGATAGCCCCTGCATGATGAATTGAGACCATTCACGATGGGACCCCCCTGACTACGGGCTCCGGAGCCAGAATTGAATGTTGTTTGCACTGCCCCAGGCTGAAGCGCAGTGCGCCATGTTGCCGGGAGGGAAGACGGGACGCAAGATACTTCTATTTCCATATTTGCGCTGCTTCTTTGTTCGCGCCGTACAAGAAAAAAAAGTTATTAAGTGCTGGAAAAGGCGGGGGCTGCTATGGTGAATATGAAACGCGGTGAAGTTATATTAACAGACGCCGGCATTCGCGGGCTGAGCGGTAAACTTCTGAGTTCAAGGCCTGAGAAAGTTGCAGCCCCGATCGACTCTGTCCCCTCATCCTCCCCACCTTCCCTTCCTTTTCTCATACCAAAAAGTACTCTTAACTTAGCCTATTCCCTGGCCGAGCTATTCCTCTGTATGTATTTTCTCTCCTTTCCCCGTCCCGCTCAAAATACCCCATGTCCATTTCCTGACGCCGCGTTATTCCCCTGCCTACTTTTAGATCCCGTGCGTCCACTTTTATACCGGTCTTTACTCTCGTCTTACCGTCCGACTCCATCTGTCCCTTTACTCCCTCCCATCTCTTCCCCGCCCTCTTCTCGATACACCCAGACTACTCTCTACGTTCATAGGACACGTCGGCCACGCGCCCTTTGCTCATTTTTTTAATCTCAAAAGCTTCTTCGCGTGCGTATTCTTCTTCTCAAACTTTCTGCTCGTGTTGACGCGTCGATGCTTTGACAGATATTTTTTTGATTGCCATGCCAGCCAACCCCAATGGTTCCTCTCGCAAGCCTTCAGGCTCCTCTACGACTTCTGGAGGTCACTCGCCTTCTGGTTCCCCCAACACGGTGTGTTTCTCCTTATCTTTTCAATGTCCAAACCGCTTGAGATATCTAGGCTCACGGCCAACACAAGTTGACTCATGCGTCGGCCACTAATATGTTTGGTGTTGGAATGCCTGGGGCAGCAATAAAGGGTCTGAATAGTGGTTGGCAAGTCAGTGTTGCTGACTGCATGCGATAATTCCAGGCCGCTGATTTGCACATCCTCAAGGTCTGGAGCAATGGCACAGGCTCCAAAAGGACCGCTTCAATGTCGTCTGCTGCAAGTATCGCCGATCCTTCTCAACCTTCTGACAACAGTTACCGACCTCCCATCGGTGATTCGACGTGGAACACTACCCGAGTGTCTGGCTCATGGGATATTACCCCCAGTCCAGGCAACGCTGGAGAGGCTGGGAGTCCGAATAAAAAGGACCATGGTCAAATAGTAAGACACATGCATATATGTTCTTGAGAAGCTGGTACCGAGCTGATCCTCCACCAGGACGCTCATTCTCCGAATCACCCCTACACCCTTCAACAAGCGCGACAACGCCAGGCTACTGCAGCACAGGCAGCCGCGTTGTCAGCACCTCGCATTGTCGGACTTGGCCATGAGGATGATCAAAGATTGACTGACGATGCAGAGCGATCTGCTAAGGGGTCTTCTTTCTCGCCGCAGCGTTTTGACAACGGTGCAAAGTCTGCATCACCTACAAGATCTGGTGGTTTTGTGTCATCATCTTCCCCATTCCCGTCTCAGTCAGACCCCCTCCCAGTTCACGGCACTACTAATCAGGCTAGCTATGATGGCCCCCCTCAAAATGCTTCAAATGTGGATGAGCTTTCTCTTGGGTTAAGAGGGATGGCCGTCGAAGATGATTACGGCACAGGTCAATCTGCAATGTCCTATCGTGTTCAACAGCCCGCCCAAGGTGTTCCGCCAGGTCCCCCGCTTCCCCAAATCCGTCCACCTCATCCAATGCAACCACAACTACCTCGCCCAGGGTATGGGACCTATCCGCAGGCGGATTATTCGGCTTATTATCCTTCTGGAGCACATGGCCGTGACCAGTTCCCTGTCGAATACGCTTACGGGTACGATTCGTACCGTAACGCCTCTGATCCAACAGCCATGTATGGTTCACCGGCACCCAACCCTTCCACATCTCCTGGTGGCTTGTATCCATCTGTATCTTCTCAAACCATACACCCCCATGTGCACCCTGACATACACAGAACCCCGTCGGGCGTCTTCTACGAGTACAACAATGCAACTCGGCCAACGGGATCTCAATTTTTTTATCCGCAAGCTATGGTATATCACCCACCTCCCACAGCTCACTCTTCGATATCCAATCCTCAGCTTACCGCCGTTGCCACAGCTTCTTTGAATGACAAGAAACGGGAGCTACAAGTAAGTGGATAAAATAATGATATTACAAGTGGAGCTGCGTCACTTATGATGCACAGACGATGCAGTTCAGTATCCAGCAACAGCATCAACAACTTTCCCACCAACAGAACCTCATTTTGGCATCGATTCGTCACTCCACTCCTTCCCCTCACTCTCAAGCATACCCCACCGGTGTCGAATATACCGGACAGATCCCAGTTATGTTAGGCGGGGGAGTTTTGCCTTCGGGAACTCCTGTCTACTCTCACACTTCTGCAAATCATACGGTGCACCTCTACCAGCAGAACGTACGTTCCAACCGTCGAAGCGATAACGAATCTGGTATTACTTTACGAAGTCCCCTTCTGGATGAATTTCGTGCCAACAAAACTCGGAAATGGGAACTCAGAGTAAGCGAGGTCTATAAATGATTGTTGTTATGATTGACATGTCTCGTTTCTTCTATACAGGATATATTTGGTTACGTTGTCGAATTCAGCGGAGACCAACATGGATCGAGATTCATCCAGCAGAAGTTGGAAAGCGCGAATTCTGAAGAGAAGCAAATTGTTTTCGACGAGATTGTCCCCAATAATGCCTTACAGCTTATTCAGGATGTCTTTGGGAATTATGTGAGTTTGGTCGCACAGAAAAATGGACTTGAGAGTAATGGTGGAAATGCAGGTGATCCAGAAACTGTTTGAGCATGGAACTCAAGTTCAAAAAACCTTGCTTGCAAATACAATGGAAGGCCACACTTTGGCGCTTTCCCTCCAAATGTATGGATGCCGTGTTGTCCAAAAGGTATCCCTGGCGATTCTTTTTTTTTTTCCTGCTGAGATGTCTCTAGGCTATTGAGTATATACTCCCTGAACAACAAGCGGCATTTGTTAAGGAACTTGACGCTCATGTACTTAAGTGTGTCAAAGATGCCAATGGTAACCATGTAAGCAATGTCGTTATTTTATTAGACCCATGCATGGACATCAGTTTGCAGGTTATTCAAAAACTCATTGAGCGAGTATCCCCTGAACGTCTCGGCTTCGTTAATTCATTTAGGGGAAGCGTGTACGAGCTATCGACCCACCCGTATGGTTGCCGTGTATTGCAGCGATGTTTTGAACACCTCAGCGAAGAGCAAAACCGTCCATTGCTCGAGGAGTTACATAAGTATACTATAAACCTTATGCAAGACCAATTTGGGGTGAGTTCAATTTTCATGTGTTAAAATTGTGTGATAAACCCTTGTTATTTAAGAATTACGTGGTCCAATTCGTTTTGGAACACGGAAGGCCTGAAGATCGTGCCCTGATCATTTCCAAGCTCCAGGGCCAAATGTTGCATATGGCCAGGCATAAATTTGCTTCTAATGTCTGTGAAAAGGCATTAATTATGGCGGACTTGGACAACAGACGTGTGCTCATTGATGAAATCATGACGTCCAAACCAGACGGTGTAAGCCCAATCGTCACCATGATGAAGGACCAGTTTGCTAGTGAGTGGGAAATCATTTCTACCATCTCGGTGTTAATTGGATATATTTTTACAGACTATGTCCTTCAACGATCATTAATGGTCGTTGACGCGAGTCAAATGGAGGAGCTAGTAAACAAGATCCGACCTCACCTTGTCAGTATGCGTCGATATTCCAGCGCGTACACCAAACATCTGATTTCAAGTACGTTGTATGCGACTACGTGTCATAAACTTTGTGCTAAGATTTATTTTTTCTCTAGTCGAGCGACTTATCGAAAAGTGTTCCCCCACCAAGGTGGCAGAGGCAGCCAGCGCTGTGGTAGTTGAATCGTAACCGGGATGAATTATCGATACCTTAAAGCTTTCATGATCTTTGTCGCACGCCCTACACATCCCACCGTAATTCTATCATGCCCATTGATTGTTTGCGTTTTTCCATTGCAGTCGTCCAGCATTCCATATCTTTCTACGCATCGTTATCGTCTTGACTATAATTACTTGCAGTCCTTTGTGTTTTCGCAGACACCTCTTGCTTACATCCACTTTCTTAGTCACTTGTGTGGTTCACAACATAATCAAACATTTTGATGTATATTTGACATATTAAATCTTTCCTTTTAAAGCGGAATAGGTGTGAAACGTTGGCGCTTAGTTTCGTCAGACGTGTCGCATCGCTACGGCTATGGCACACGAAGAGCCTGCTGTTACTGTTGAGACAGCGGCCTCGCTGTTCGGTGCTGGGGATGAGGCTGTTGTTGACTTCTTTTCCACCAGCTTTAACAACGACAGTTCACAAGCACAATCCTCTCCTTACAACTCAAACGTCGCATCGAACCTCTTCGAGGCTGGGCCCGACGAGAACACCACCTCTTTCTACCAAAGTGTATCTGATGGCCCAATACAGCCAAATGTCAACGGTGTAGTGGGTGGCGAGTCTAATTCAGAGATAACACCCGGCATTCAAGTCGATTCACAGGCGAACGATAGTTCCACCCCATTTCAGAGTCAAGGATGGCAAGACCAATATGGACAGTGGCAACAATACGATAATCCATCCGAGTATACCCCATCATATGACTACGCATGTATGAGCATCTTTCTATTCCCTTACGCGTTGACTCAATCCTCATCCCTCTTCCTCCCCTAGCGTCAAGCCAATCTACTGTCCTCTATGCACCTTCTCAGGCGGAATACCATTCTCAATCGTCTGGCCAACAATTTGAACCACTCACAGGTTATGCCGCGCCACAACAAGCCAATCAGTCGAATTCAAAGAGCATTTATACGCCTCACCATATTTCTCATCAAGCCAACTATACATCCCAGTCATATTCCTACGACCACTCTTCGGTATATACTCAAAATGCTACATATCCACAAAATGCATACAGTGCATATGCACCTGGCATTCCAGCACCTAGGAAGTCCTCGGTGGGCTCTGTGACACAGGCGGGACAGAGCCCGAAGGACGTCAATGCGTACCGTCCAGCGACGTTGAACGCGTACGACCCCCCCGTCCCATCAAAGGTTCGCTCAAAGTCTCGTTTCCCTTTCTTCGCGGCACAGACATCCACTACGATGCCCAATGGTGTGGGTTATTCTGGTACTATGCAACCACCGTCCTCATTGCCACCACCTCCCCCTCCTGCTGTTCGAGATAGAAGGACTTCAACACCCCCTGTATCTGTTTTAGCAAATGAGTTGTCGAATCCAACCGAGGTGCTTCATGGTTTGTCTTGTTTCATATAATTAGCTGTTTCAGTCGATAAATAGTCTTTAGATGACCACGCTTATGTATGGAGTCATGAAGGTGGTACGCATGATACAGGTTTGTCCTCGTACGACAGTGAACAAGGTGACACATCTGGTATAGTTTTTGATCATCCATAATGCCACTCAGCTGGCTGATTATGATGCAGGGAGCGTATCGGTTAGTACCACGAAAACATCGGCCTTTTCTCAGCTAGATCTACAGAATCTTGACGTTATGCCCAAGTCAACTGCCGTCGAATATACGCCAACTATGCCTAATTCTGAAGATGGCCTCTTGATCGAAGCTGATACCTCCCTGGAACCAACCCCGACGTTAGATATGTCACCGCCGCGCTCTCTACATGACCGTCAGCCCTCCATCACTTCTGCGAATTCCGATCAACCAAGGTTTTCACCGCCACCATTGAGTGGCTCGCCAGTGGATTCTCACCTTCCACACTTGACTGCCATTGCAGGCACGCACAAGCAGGTTACGGATAGTCGACCATACGATCCATATACTCCGGACAATCAATCTCGTCGAAACTCTGATGCATCCTTCACAGGTTCCATTCACTCAAGTGTACGAGCTGCTTCACCCAAGCAGTGGGATCGTTACGCCCCTCACCGAACCTCAACACACACCGGACAGGATTCTACTACCTCTTTTCATACCTCATATGACCGTAGTGTATCTGAAGCCACACAATCACTCTATGCATCAACCTCCGTGCTGCAGTCAGTCCAAAGTCAACAAAGTCTGCATTCTTACGGCGAGGAATATACTTCACGCTATAATTACACCAATGAGCCTGACATGGAGACACTGGGAGGGCCAGAAAGACAGTCGAGTATGACTGTTGAGCCTGATGCTCTGAGCTACTCAAATGTCCTCACGGCCCCTACTTATGCCCCGTATGCGCCATCTCCTTCTTTGTTGGGCACAAATGATCCATTAGGTCGAGCATCAGCTCGAGTTCCCGTCATAAGTTTTGGGTTCGGTGGTAGACTTGTTACTTGCTTTCATTCGTCTGAGGAGACCGCTAGTGGATTTGATGTCTCTCTGACGGCACGGCAGAGTACGTCAGTCCGATTGCGTACCTTGCATGAAGTAATACCGGCTTCTGCAATCGACTCTTCCGCGTCTTCCTATCCCGGTCCGTTGTTTTCTGATCCCGGAGCCTCTTCGATCAGCCTTGCTCGCTCCGTAGGTGTAGGCAATGCAAACAGCGTCAAGACCAAGAAAAATATGGTATTGAAATGGTTGGGAGAGCGTGCTGAGGAGCTCTCTAGTGGCGTAGCTCATCTGCCTTTAGGATCTCAAGAGAGACATAATGCCGAAGGTAGTTTGGTTCTCATTCGCTTACTCAAGGCTATGGTGGATAATGATGGGCAGCTGTCTGGAAGGTATACTCGACAAAGTTTTTCATCTTGTTTTTTGAGGGTTGATTCCTTTGCAGTCCTTCCATAGAGTGGGCAGTACGCTCGGCCCTTGTTCCTCGTTTAGAATCACAGGTACCTTCAGTCGACGTACTATCAACAGCGGAACATTCGTTGCCTTCGTATGCACCTGCTCCAGATGCCAACGAACCCTCACTCGCCGTATATCATCTGCGAGCCTCTGCCCTTGATCGAATACAGGAATTCCTAGTTCGAGGAGAACGACGTCAGGCATATCACTACGCACTAGATGAAAAACTATGGGCGCATGCAATGTTGATTGCCAGCAGCGTTGACACCCAGGCATGGAAGGAGGTTGTGAAAGAATTTTTACAGTCGGAATTAACGATCAAAACCCCATTAAGAAATCTTGCAGGGCCGAGATCGGATGGTACTGTTTTGCAGACAAATGGCAGGGAAAGTCTTCGAGTAGCTTACAGTCTGTTTGCTGGTGAAGGTGCTGCAGCTGGTAAGTGGACTAAAAGCAGTATGTTACGGTTTACGACTCTGAAGCTTGTTGCCTAGTACAAGAGCTCATTCCACCGAAGGCGATTCCTACAGGCAAAGATTCTCTAATTCCGCCTTCTAGTAGTGTATCGCATAATACGCCACTTACGCCAAACTTCCCACACCCTGCATTGACTTGCAGTGTTCCAGCTGAAACTCTCGCCAAATGGCAAGAAACTGCAGCTCTGATCAGTTTTAGTCAAAACCCTAGCGATTCAGCTGCATTAACTGCGCTTGGTGACTATTTGGCAGCTAATCGATGGTTTGAAGCAGCCCATGCATGGTTCGCCATTTCAATTCTATAAATCTTTATACACTCATGGAGCATATAGCTACCTTTTATCGCCACGCACGTCTTCGCTCGGAGGGGCCGGCTTGCCGTCTGTTCGTATCGTTCTGGTAGGCTGCGAAAGTCCGGACACCTTGCGCAATTTCAACAAAGATCTCGACGTAACACTACTATCTGAGATTGTGGAATTTGCATTATCACTGTCCCCTCCGAAAGGACAAGAAGTTTTTGGGGGCCTTCCTCATTTGCAAGCGTACAAACTCATAAGGGCATCCCATCTGGCCGAAATGGGACACGTGGAACTCGCAAATCGGTACGTGTCAAATTTTGATGAAATTCTATTGTCGTTACTTCACTTCGATGTGACAGCTATTGTGAAGCCATCGGCAGCACCATTCGAGCTTCTACCAGAGGGTCACAGTTTTACACGCCCACGTTTATCGGAGAGCTGAAAAATCTCTCCGATCGCTTGACGGCTGCGCCCCAAATGGATAAAACTGCCTCATGGATTACTAGAAAAATGGCAAAGCCTAGTCTAGACACTATTGGCAATTGGCTAGAAGGCCGGTTCTCTAAACTCATAGTGGGGGACGGGGAGGACGGTACAGAATCTCCCGCAAATGACCCATCCCAACCTGTTAAGTCAGCCTATGGGCCCTTCTCTCATTATAGTACCATCTCCTCTACGACTTCATCCGCTAGCCCTTCTCCTAGCCCCTCTCCCTATGTTCTCGATTCAGCTGCCACTGTGTCTGGCCTGCCGTTTGGGCATGCTCCTGCTCAAATCGACCGCGCATCTTCCGCAATGGATCATTTACGCTCCGATGCTCGACGAGCATCACCTGTACCACGAGTAGCTTCGGCAAGTGCGATGACATCTACGTTCGCCCAAGTGTCCACCCCAGCTTTGAAGTATCACCCGACACTTGGAGGTGTTAGTGGAAATTCGGAGGGTGAGGGGTCGAATGACATGGAAGGACAAGAAGTATCTTGGTGGGAATCGAGTTCTCATGACAGGAGCGGACCCACACCCACCGCCACCACTTTCCATAAGGTGGACGAGGCTGAATCTGGAAACAACTTTGTGTCATTGATGGATGACTTTTCCCCTGGTATCACCCCGATTGCACCCAAGTCTTCTCAATCTCAAAGTAGTTATGCCATTGAAGAGGAAGAAGATCTCGGTTTTGGAAATTCAGCATCTAAGAAACAGAAGCCTGATATTTCTGCTTCTGAGGTGCCCAAGGAGACTGAGGCTAAAGAACAATCGAACACAGCGCAAGGCAGGCCAGGTATGTCATATTCTCTATCACCTCATGTTCTAAGCTTAATTTTTTGATCTTAGAAACAAAGCAGCAGCCATCTTCATGGTTGGGTCGATGGTGGTCCCGGAATTCTGAGCCAGCGCAATCTGGACCTATTAAAGCTAAGCTTGGTGAGGAGACCAGCTTTTATTACGATAAGGAGCTCAAGCGCTGGGTCAACAAGAAGGTGATGTACTTTAGTTGTTTTTAAACGTGGATCTGAGTTGATTGGCTTTGATGGAAATAGGCGGGTGCTGCTGAAACTGCCCCTCCCCCTCCCCCTCCTCCACCATCACGGCCGAGAACAGCATCTCCAGCCCCTGGAGGTCCTCCACCCACGGCAAGTAATATAGGGGCACCACCGCAGGCGAGACCTGCCTCAGCAGCGGACCTGACGACGCCACCACGGAGACCACCGCGTGTACGCTCGAATCTGGTTCCCACAGAAGAGTCTGCACCTCCAGGGTCAGCACCACCCTCCGCGATGAGTTTTGAAAAGTCCCAGTTCGGACAACCATCCGCTGGTATCGGTCGACCAAAATCATCAGCATCAAAGCGAAATGTTAGGAGTCGATACGTGGACGTATTTCAGCAGCAATCATAGATGTTGTAGCATTAGTTTACTTGAATTTTCAATATAAGTGTGACTCTTTATTCTTTCATGTCACAGCAGCGCGACATTAACTTACGTCAACCACTCGACGGTCCTTTGAACTGCCAAGATGGGCAAGCGTAAAAAATCAAGCCGTAAGCCTACTCAAACACGCAAGCGTGAGCCACTTGGTATGTGTCTCACGATCGGTGGAATCCCTTTTTCCTCATACACATCACACGCAGAAACAACATTCACATGTCTATATTGCCACCACGAGAAAGCAGTTACTGTCAAGCTGGATAAAAAGGAAGGTGTAGCCTATCTTAACTGCAAGATTTGTTCCCAAGGGTATCAGAGCAAAGTCAATCGTGCGTTTGCGGAATTTTACCTTGGGGCGTACGACTAAAAAGTTTATGCAGACCTGACTGAACCCATTGACATATACTCGGAATGGATTGATGCTGCTGATGAAGCCGAAAAAACAATAGGATAACAATGGCAAAGATGAGGATGAAGAAAACTAACGTGTGATGGAAAATAGCAGCAGCCGTACCATAGATCTGGGCAACGGGAAAGCAATCTGTCGAATTATTAGCAATAGGACTGTACTCCGCTGTATACACTGCAACTCAATCATTGTAGCTAGCTACCCGTACAATACACTAAGGCGCTTAAGCCCTTTAAATACCACGCCCATGGCGGCAGGACTTAAAAGTGTGTCGTGTTGAAAGTTTTTGCAGTATGGCTGCTCACGGTTGTGCAGCTGTTATTCTCTTATCCTTCGTCCTCGCCGTAGGATTTCTCCTTATCATACTCTCGTGCGCTCTGTGGTCGAATTGGTTACCCCTCCTCGTCGGTCAGCCGCCACCACAAGGACTGCTCCAATTTTTGTCGCTGACGAACTCTTGCAGCTCTATTATTTGTGCTAGCTCCCCTTCCAAATGCCTTGTTCTCCCATTGTGGCACAGATGATTTCTCTCGTGACTCTTTTGAGCCATCCGCAGCTGTTGATCTTGGACGCTTCATTACCGCCATGACAGTCGTAACTGGCTTCGCCCTCCCTCTCATTCTTGCTCACGCCGAAATTATTTATCCTGCGGCCTGTGTCATGTCTATAGTAGGAGGAGGATTGGTACGTGGTAGCTTTAACTCCACTTTGGCTCTAGAACACCTATCTTCCCACAGGTATATGGCACAATACTGTTGTACTCTGTTGCATTCAGACAAGACTCAGAGGAGTTCTAAGAATGGAATTGTAATGTATCGTGCAGCCAATTGTTGGATATGTTCTCTACATGGTGCTGCCTGACTTTATATCCTTCATTGGACCCTCAACAGGTATCCTCCTCACATTGTATGCATGTGGGATACATGGCGTGCAGATGATGCATCTTCTGCAGTAGATGGAATAACTGGCGACTAGATAGCGCGAAAGGCTCTGGAAAACTAAAACATTGTTTAACTGGTGAACAGTCGAGCAACAACAAAACTTACCACACAAAGTGTGTGTGGCCTGTAAGATCAGATCAAGAAGCGACTGGTTACCTCACTTTTGGTCATCCTGCACCGATACCCGCAAACCTGCTTCTCCCGCCTTTGCATATTCGTCCTCATTACACCCAACTAACCACGCTTCAGCATGCAATTCGAATCTACCTTCTGACACGAAGCAGATACCCATTTCGACTTGTCGTGTTTCACCGCTTTCCAGTCTGCCCACAGAGATATTAGATTGTACACCTTCGTACAGAACGTATTCGCTCGGGTTCAAGCTTAAGTTCATGGTCAAGATTTGAGGATCCGCTAATAATAACAATGTCAAATGATGAGATAATAGGAAGATAATACTCACGACTCTGGTTAAGGAGAGTGGTTCGCAAGTATAAAAATTGATTGGGTGGTCCTGTAGTTCTGCCTCCACGAGAAGGAAGCACATTGCCTTCTGCAATTGTCTGGTCGACGTATTCAACGAGTGCCAATGTTAAGCGTGTTCGATCCGTTCTTAACACATCTAGCATTGGTGCAGTGATTCGCTGTTGTCGGAGCGATAGCCAACCAAAGCGACTGCCTCCAGCCTATCCCAACATGAGCAATTACACATGAGTCGGGACATATACCACTGCACCTCTCGCCACCTAGCCCTTATACACTTGAAGAGCTCTTCACGATACCAAAAAAGCTCTCTCTGATGCTTCTCTTCTTTTGATGTTAGCTTGGATTTGGAGACGACGAACTGACGATCAGATAGTGTTGGGATGGGAACAGACGTCACCGCATTGGGTAGGGAAAATCGCTTGACAGGAAGTATGATTCTATAGATCTCCTGATTCAGCGCAATATGTATTATATGGTACGGCCATTAATTTACCGCGAGGTTGATCCTGGTGCCACCAGACGACTTGTCACACCGACAGGGGTTCCTGTTTCAACTTTGGGGTCAGAATCTTCTCCGCGATTCATCTGACACATACTAACCTTCCTGATGCCGTTCAAAGTCCACTTCAAAGGGTATCCCAAATGTGTTTCGGACATCCACTGTGAAGAGACACCAATCACCATCCTGATCTTCGATGCCTTCCAGCGTCAGTTTCCACCGCGCCGTTGCCGCAGCGCCCCTTGTATCAGTGGACTCTTGCGCGGCAGCAACTGAAGCGAAAGGCAAGATGTCCATGCCGTGACATTCAAGTGTGTTGTATACCGTGACAATTACGGGATACAAGACTTGGCGTGTGTAGAAAATGTCTGAAGATGCAAGTTCTTCTTGGAGGATGTTTGAGTATGATATCTGAATCGTTCCGCTTGTGCTACAAATTGTGCCATAAGAAATAGTCTCCCAGATGTAGAATGACTGATGACACACCATCCTACTTTACCAGAACAGACAATAGTGAGCACTGCCTTCCGCCCTGGACCAACAGCTTTGGGCTCCGCCTCCGAATCCCAGCGAAACACTGGTCGTCGTAATAGCTCATGCTCAGCCTCGTATGTCTCGAAAACGGTCATGTTACCCTCCTCCAAAGCCTGCCGGGCTGGGGCAATTGTGGAGTCAACACATGTAACTTTTATAAACTTGATAGGAATCAATGAAACGTTCTCAACCGTGAGCCGAATTGTTGACCTGGAAAAAGAATTACTTAGTTAACAATTTCCAAACTATGCATGCACCATGTCATGCAACTGACGTTTCACCATCATACATCATAACAGCCCCATGTGTCAGAGACGTTCTCCGAATTCTCATCAGGGGCTGTTGCATTACAACTTTGCATTCCAAGAAGGACATTTCAACAGGTGCTTTGGTGGCCTTCGAAACTCTCCCTTTTGCGATAGTTAACCGCTTGTCTCTAATCCATGGCCGCGCATCCAATCCATTTTCCTTAATTCGGTGGACTTCAGCATTCCAAGCGCTCTTGCGCTTCTCTCGTGAGCTATCCTCCTCTTGTGTGGCTAAGGGAAACATGAACTCCCGCGGGGTCCCACCATGAGCTTGAACGATACATCCACGTATAACGAGTGTACCAGGCTGGATGGCATTGCCAATGATTCGCGTGACATGCAGGGAGTTGGCAGGAATGGTCAAGGCTAGTGGTTGCGATTGCAAGGGGACACCAGCGGTACTGCACGCCTAGGAATCAACAATCGAATACTTCATGTAACACACGGAACTCACCTCAAAGAGAGGCTCTGAATTTCAAGATCGAACGCATAAGAGTTGTGGAGTGTAAGAATAAAGTGAATGGGTTCATTCTGCACTACAATGGTCTAGACAGAGCGAAAATGTGAGCCTTCGCCTTAACTCTCAGATCACGCAAAAGACACACCTGCGCCTTCAGCTTTGAGGATAATAGCCGAGGGTTATAGATAAATGGATCTTCCCTCCCTACAACAACGTTAATATCCTCACTCGGCGGCAAGAGATCCCTTGAGCCATGTTCAATCGGTAACCTCACAAATGGTAAACTTTACATGTGTCAATAACGAAAAAACTTCCAATAACAGGGAAGATGCACGTACGGACTGATCTCAACACTGACTACAGGGTTTCCAGACCAATACTCTACGCGCCTGTCGTCGCCTCTGCGTCGAGCTGTCACAAGAGCCTTAGCAGCATTGGAATATAAATAAGATTGATCCGGAGGGCTGATGATGGTATGCAAAGCTCTCAAAGCGGAGAGGTTGAACTGCGCTACGGTTGAGTATTCTGTTAAATAAAATGTCAGAACGATGTGCTAACAAGCGAAGGAAGATGTTTACCTGGAAGCGCTTCCGCAATGGCTACAGCTTCTCGCACGACGCCTAACTGCAGTTCGTCCCATCCATACTGCAGCTTACGTCCCTCTACCTGTTCCACATCGATACCCACTTCAACATCACCTTGTGTATCTGGCCCGACAAGTTTGACCGACTCCAGATCAATACCGTACACTTCACATACGTACTTGATCAATCGAATAATACTTTCGTTCCCATCAGTTCTCTCGTGCTCCCTGACAGCAACCCCCGCTTCTCCGATGCCCAATCCAATTCCTGGAGCCACAAGTAGGCTCCGCGCACGTTTGGTGATTTCGTCCCTACCGCATACGAGAAGGTCCATCATAGTACTTAATAGCTCCCGTAATGCATACACCTCCTTTCTGTGAAAGCCGAGACATGAATAGGTTGTTGCCGTATATTTCAGGAGACAGATACGGTCGTGTGGTTCAAGGTGTAGCAGAAAAGGTCCATGGGCTTGTGCTAGGACACCAGCTATCTGGCCGCGTGAAATGCCAGTGCTGACACTCATACGTATACGATGCGACTCAGTTGGTGGAGTTGGCATAAAAGTAGGGGGAAGGCCAGGTCGAATGAGGGTGGTGAAGGCGAGGGGTCCCCAGCCTTTTGATGCCCAGACGGAGAAAAGAAGTGCAGTGTGTCGGCAAACGCATGTGGTAAGAAGAATAATAATAAGAGAAGAATCGACGTCAAGGGAAGCAGTGCTGGGGGAAGGTGAAGCCCGAGAATACAAAGTAGTGGCTTGGGTGAGTTTTTCAGACAAGTCTAGCCACGGGCCCTTGGCTTCATTAGAAAACGAGTTATGCTAGAAGTTCCAAGACTGTGAAAGAGATGTTTAATTGATAAGTATATTTCTTACAAGTCCGTGTCCAGAAGTCCAGGCTTCTAGCAGTTGGACAGTACATTGCCCTTCAAGGGCTGATGCGTGCCAAATTGCATCTTGCGGAGACCTTGATAATAATGATATTGATTCGCTGTACCTGTGTCTACTTGTCAGCCTGTGATGGTAATGTCTATGGGTGCGGTTCACCAGACACCAGCATCTGTGGTTCTTCCCGCTAACAGAAATAGATCACCCAAAAACTTGAATAGCCTACCCGTGGGGGGAACAGTGGTGGCTGTTTGCCGTTTGACAGACTTGGATGTCACAGATGCAGCGAGTGAGACATTGCGAGAAGGCATGGTGGGACGTGATGGATCAACAGTGAGTGAACGTCTAGGTATTGGTGTTGAGGAGCGAGGATAGCCGAGGTCTGACTGAACGCTGTTTGTTGTAGCAGTCGGGGTGGAAGTCAAGGAATGACGGGACGACATTGGCGAATCGTAATGAAGTTGGTGGTCGGAGATACTATTCAAGGACGGGAAGAGGTTGGCATTGAGTGACTCCATGCCTGTATTCGACTCAACTAGTCGAGCCTGGAGAGAGCTAAGGCACGAGGGTAAAGGTATTAAGACAAACGCATACGTACAAGGTCTGAAAATTCTCCGAGGATGCTAGAGCATAATTCGGCAATGAGGGTACCGATGTAGAGCTGTTTGTTCCCCATGACGCTAGGAATGACAACCATACCTGGATATGAATCACCTAGATTGGTGGCGTTGCTATCTCCATCCTCAAAGACATAGCAATTTTGAGCAACTGGGAAAAGAGAGTTCGGCAAGAAAAGATTGGATAACGCTGCGTTGAATTGAACAAGTATGGAAGACAAGGATGATGGCACAGCACACTCGGCAATGCCTATAACACCAAGGGGGAAATCCGAGGGCCTGAGAAAAGCCATTTGTGTGCGCCAAGAGGGAGGAGGGTGCGAAGGGTAACTGAGATGGAGATGTCCAGTCGAGAGAGGCGATGGCATAAATCGAGCTGAGAGTTGACTATTAGAGTGAAGCTGCCTGACCAGAGAAATTATATACCATGGTCGTCGCGCCCATCTGGAGGAATATCACCGAGTCTTATAGTCTCAAAGGAGCGTATAAGAGTTGCCCACTTATCGAAGGCTTGTTTCTTGATGTTTCCCACAGGAATTACTAGTATCTGTACATGGCCCAAGGACGCGAAGGGCGGGAACTCCATTGTGGAGGTAAAGTCAGTGCGCGCTTGGTCAAGGGCGTCTATTTACAATATTGTGGCGTACGTTTTCATTCGCATGGTGCGTATAAACAAACAGTGCATGGTTTTGGCTTTCTCTGACGATTGTAGCCCGTAAGTGATAAAGCCCTAGGAGGGCTAATGCTGGCTGTGGCTGGCATCGTATTCATGTACTACACCGTCTGGGCGATGTTCCTCGTATGTCACACACCCGACCTTATCCCTCCGACTCATGCTCGCTTGTTTTCCAGCCCTTCTTCCCAGCCTTACATCCTATACATGATCTCTTCCCAGCTCGCGAATGGGCGGTTCGCTTGCCAGCGTTCATCTTGTTCGTCGGTCTATCTGTTGTGGGGATATTTGTTGGTTCTGTGGTCACGAAGGAGAGAGCGAAGAACAGTGCAAAGCTAGCTGTCAAAACTGCCTAATATCTCTCTTACCCCGTACATACTATTGGGAACTCAGATCTATTTATCAGACATGAGTAGCATGCCAACTTGCACCCCACCCATTCAAACATGCAGCCTCTGCAACTGGATCTGTCGGAGAACGAAAGCGCGACTTGCATGTCACGTGACGACGCGTCTTATTTTCACGCCATGTCTCTTCGCCGTCCTGCCACCGCTGCAGGTTCTCGCAAAGCTGTCAATCCCCCGCCAGCACCTACGAACCTTCGTCGTCCTAAATCAGCCCTTGCGAAATCATCAGCTTCTGCTGATGAAACCATTTCACAAGAGGATGCACCTCTTGCTGCATCGCCCCCTCGACATCGCTTCAAGAAACCTACATCAGGACACGATGGCGAATCCAATATTCAAGTAGTAGTCAGATGCAGACGTCGCTCAGACAGAGAAGTTCAGGATGGCTCACCAGTTATTGTCACAACTAATGGACCTCGGGGGGAGGATGTCACGATCGAAACAGCCTCTCCCAGCTCAACTTTGGGCATAATTACACTTCCTCCAACGCGTACATATCCTTTTGATCGCGTTTTTGGACCAGAAGCGGATCAGGCCATGGTGTTTAATGATGTTGTAGCCCCCATTCTTGAACAGGTACTCACGGGGTATAACTGCACCCTATTCGCATATGGCCAGACTGGTACCGGAAAGACGTAAGAATTCTTGTCTTTCATTAATCTGTACTTATTCCGCCACAGTCACACTATGCAAGGTGACCTCGCATTGACTCCCCTTGGAAACCCTTCGGCTGGCGCAGGCATGATTCCCCGCGTCCTCTTCAAGCTCTTTCAGCACCTTGAGGCTCATGCAGCTGACTTTAGCGTCAAGATATCCTTCGTGGAGCTTTATAACGAGGAACTTCGCGACCTTCTTGCCCCAGAAATGGCTACTTCCGTTGGCAATGCTCAACCCATGGGAATGGGCAACGTGCAACAGGCACAAGCTCAAGGAGCCATAGGACTGAAGATCTTCGATGATTCCTCTAAGCGTGGTGTATTCATACAAGGCCTTGAGGAAACAGCTGTCAAAGACGCTGCCGATGCTATTGCACTTCTCACAAAAGGCAGTCACAGGCGACAGATTGCTGCTACTAAATTCAACGATCACTCTAGGTATGCAGCCTTTTACTCTGCAGTTGTAGGTGCATAACTTACATTCACATTCAGCCGTTCACATTCAGTCTTCTCTATCACCGTACATGTGAAGGAGACTTCTGCATTGGGTGATGACTTTTTAAAAGTTGGGAAACTCCATCTAGTCGACCTTGCTGGGTCCGAAAACATTGGCAGATCCGGTGCTGAAAATAAGCGTGCTAGGGAAGCTGGTATGATCAACCAGAGTTTACTCACCCTGGGACGTGTTATTAACGCTCTTGTCGAAAAATCCTCCCATGTTCCTTATCGGTATGTGCTCATTTACTATGGACGCCTTAATCCTCATTTCACATTTACCTTGGATCACAGTGAATCCAAGCTCACACGTTTACTCCAGGATTCACTTGGTGGGCGAACGAAAACTTGCATCATTGCAACGGTCTCTCCCGCACGTTGTAATCTGGAAGAGACACTCTCTACCCTGGAATATGCTCTCCGCGCCAAAAGCATTCGTAATAAGCCCGAGGTCAATCAACGACTCACCAAGAATGCACTCATAAAGGAATACGTTGGAGAAATCGAGCGCCTGAAAGCTGACCTTCTCGCTGCTCGCGAGATGAACGGCATATACTTTTCACAAGATTCGTGGGATCAGATTTCAGCAGAAAATGAAGCGCGGCAGGCACAACACGATGAAGCAAAACGCCAGGCAGCAATTGCTGAGTCGCAGTTGAATGCTGTCAGGGAAGAGTTTGAGCAGTGCATGGCGGTTCTTACGAAACGTGAGGGGGAACTCACAACTACTCAAGAGACCCTCCGGATCACCACAGAGAGGCTACTTGACCAGGAGGAAGAACTCAGAGTTGTCAAGGATGACCTTGAAGAAGAAGTCATTGTACGGAAAGCACATCAAAAGACTGAAGCATCATTGAACAACATCGCTGAAGAGCTAAAAACGACATTAATGGAGAGTGTGCAAGACGTTCAAGGGTTGTTTGACAAACTCGGTATGTTTTTTCCTGCGTCCATGGCTTATGGACTGAGAACTGGTCTATTCCAGGCCGTCAAGTTGCTGTGTCAGGTTCTAATGCTGAAGCAGTGTCGATGTATGGAAAGTCGCTGGATGTAGAGGCTATTTCCATGACCACGCATCTCTTAGAATTCTTTGACTTGCAGAACCAACTAATAACCAAGTTGCGTGCCAGTGCCGAACAATTTCAGGCGGCTGAAACTGAGGTAAATTTGTCGTAACGATTCTAGAACCATGTATTTTAACTTGCCTTTGGTACTAACTAGGTCCTGGCAGAACAATCGAGTGTGATAGACGATCAGCTTCAGAGACTCGCAGATTACTTGAAAAACGTGCGGTCCGGGGAGGCTGCTTCCGAAGACGCGGTTGAAGATATACGATCAGCCGTCAGGGACGCTAGTGAAGCTATGAAAGACAGTTTCAACGTATGGTCTGTGAATTTGAAGCAGAGTTGCGAGTCAATGTGCAGCGAAGTCAAGATTTCGGGTCTTAGAAGTGCGGACGCAGTCGAAAAAGTCTTCAAAATGATGGCGACAATGATGGATACAGTTGTTCGCGAAGCCCGGGAGTTTATCATTCAAGAACGGGATGCCGCTGTCGAACTTGGCGCGCTAGTGAGGAACAACGCCATCAGAGAGGTGAGCATCCTCGTCGGGTCTTATACAAATCATATTCCCACCATTCACCGGTCTAGATCGACCTCCTTCGCCAACAGAATGCACGGCTAGCACAACTCCTACATAGTGAAAAGGTCAAATCAGAGCGTGCGCGTGACGAGCTGATCCAGCGTATATCTGGTCTTCTCGGCGAATACACTGAAGCGCGAGACCAGAGCCTTCGAGAAACTGTCTCGGACGTATGTCAAAATATGTCCACGGGAGAGGCAGTAATTGCCGAATTCCTGGATGCGCATACAAGTCAGCTTGAGGTTGGTGTTAAGCGCCGCAGAGATTGGGATACCTCTTTGGAGAAGCGCGGCACTGATGGTAGAGAAACGAGTGATATGGGAATAAAGGTAAATATATTATATTATATCGGGTCATTAATACTCACCATGATATAGACATTGAAAGCAGTTGGTGATAGACTGAAGGACGACCTGACAACTGTGCAAACCACTGTAACAAGTTCCGTGACATCGCAGATGGTGGAAATGGACAAACAGGCAGCAAGTATGACGGCTTCTTGTTCAGCAGGTCAGCAGTCGAAAGAATTCTAAGGGTGCTTCCACTCATTTCTTCTAGCTTTCGACCAATTGAATCGTGTGAAACGAGCTCGTATAAGCGCAAATGAAGGCTTGGGAGCTACGGCACAAGAGGGTTATTTGTCTCTGCAACGCAACGTGGATGTTTTTGCCAACAACATAGAACGAACCATGGCCATTATTTTGAACGAAGTATACAGCCAATTTCGATATAATATCATTGACCTAATGTCCTGCTTGTCACAGACCCGTAACCTAGATGCATCGACGAATGCATACTACAACACCACTAATACCGAGCTTTCAAATTTTGGAAATACAACCCAAGCCCTTTTAGTTCAGGGAACTAAGGAGGGCATCTCCACTGGCGCTACTCCTCGCAAGAAACAGTGGGAATTTCCCCATCACTGGCCCTTGACTCAGTCGAGAGACGAAATTATTGGCCAGCGCAGATACGAGAAAACGAAAAGCACCACCTCACCACCAAGTCGACCTACCTCTCCGCTCATAAAAGTCGAAGAGTCAGAACTTGAGTCAGCTGACATCCCCTCCTTGGAAACACTGGGTTCGCATTCTAACCTCGTCATCGGTGTAGACACGAACTCGGACTATGAAGAACTATTGTCGACGCCTTCTGAAGTTTCGTCATGTTCGACTTTTGCTCTTCAGAATGTACCACAAGTATGTAGAAGCACTAGAGCCAACGGATTTGGTAAGATCGTTTCCAAAGTACCTGGCGTTGTACAACGTCAAGCTTTGAAGGAACGATCGATAAACTTGTTATCATCTAGGCGACCACGATGATGTTCATGCAGGTCTTCAGGTTGTGTATAAAATAGTAGTAATAGATACAAGATTGTAATAAGAAATGTAGATGAGAGCTATGTGTCCCTCTTCGAGTACTCACGACGATGGCGATATGCCTCTACATACTGTAATTTTTCCGCCCCAAACACGTCACCCGACACTTGGTTCACCAAGTCCTCAAACGATATATCTATGGGTGGCTCCGATATACTACGCTTTGCACGGGCAAACTGGTTCATGAATTGTCAGATGCGAAACCGGCAATAGGACAAGTTTTACCTTTCCTCCGGCAATTTCTCCATGACTAGATGTTTGTAACTTGCTAAGAATCGATATGTGGGAAGAAGTATCCAAGGCGACCACTGAACCTGCCTGTCTAACAAAAAGTATCAAGTCTGAAACGCAGCTCCAGATGAACGTCACAAGCGGCTATGCCACATTGCTTAGCCGACTCCAATGTTGTCTAAACGTTTAAAGACTCACAGGTTTCTCCGCATTTGGCCCACCGCTTAAGGACTGGACCAGCAATCGTTCAAAAGGAGGCCATAGCTCGTTCCATACCATTCGCTCTGCGTTGTCTGAACTCAGGGCTCCTACTGCGTCATCCGAATTCTCCCGGATGGCAGTTTTGCGGGCAATGAGCATCCATAGTTTGATAGAAGCAAAAGCATGGTTAACACTTGGTGGGGCAGAATCGTTCGGCCCCCCAGACATTGCTACTCGAAGCGAGAAAACATAAACCGCAAGAAAATGAGGCAAAAGCACCAGCATTTTTTGTGCTTCGTCACGTCTCGGGTTTTGCAAAACCCCTAATGCGACAAGGTTCCATACGCGAACAGGGATAGAATTTCGTGAATCGCCGACTAAATTCTGCCTCAAAAACATGTTGACTTGGGTGGATGCATGTAAAACAAGCTTCACAACTGCAAGCGATGCCGTAAATTCCACCTGACCGTAAGTGTCGCGGTATATTGGGTTTGATAGATATGTGATGGTATCTGAGCAAACTCGCAACACCGCAGTAGTTGGCAAAGACGAGCTTTGGTCACTCTGTAGCATTACCACCGCCTTTGACATACTAGTTAGAAAGGTACTTGTGGATAGTAGATCACGGACCTCGAGCATCGCAGACATTGTTGAAGGTAAAACGCGCAGTTTCGCCTTGAGAGTGTCGGATAAAACGTCCAAAATACCCTCCGCTATGCGATTTGTGGGGATCTCAGCACCGTTTGAGTCTATCGTTTGAGAGCGTCGATAGATAGTCGAAGTGACTTGAAGGAGACGGTTGAGCACGGAAAAGTGGACATCAAACCTCGCTAAAGCTGCACGAAGTAACGTTTCAGTATGAAGTAGCAGATCCTTTGGTGTAACGTAAGGGTAAGGCATACATACATCACGCGAAATAAGGGAACACGTACAACACTTTGCGACTGATTATGCTGTATTATAGTTGCAGCCATCAGAAGCAACGGGTTGGGATCAAACGTTGAGCCGGGACGAGTGCTCGATAGCGCAGCAACATCGGCGGCGATTTGTCTTGCAATAGCAGTGAGTCTCAGACCGATATCTATGGTATTGTAAGCTTAGCGCAGATATCTTTTGTGACACTCACGTTGAATAAGGCTAACCGAATAAGATTGGTGGTGACAGACGGTGACATATTTCTCAAGATTCTGCAACACATCAGGAATAACAGGATCGCTGGTGCTCGCGGCCACTTTTGACAATGTATCTCGAACGATAGAATCACGCAGTAATTCTCCGCGTACTGATGTTTGGATGCTGGTATCATTTACCACGTGGCGTATCATCACGAAAAGATCATCTGACATGCGTCCTTGCTACAGAGGAAAATAAGAAAGGTTACATAATGGGAGTTATTATCGAACGAACCTTGGATATTAACCAGAAGAGACCAGATACTTCGAACCTAGGCCAGGATGTTAAGGCATCAAGAACATACAGAAACAAACATTGAAGACACTCACTGGACAAAAGCGGTCTCTAAAAACTCCCTGGCCCGTAACACGAGGGGGTCCTCCATGTTAAACTGGAGAGAGGCGGCTAGGCGTGTCAAAACTGAGACCTGATACCTGTATACAAATACAACTGGATACCCAATTGGAAAAGAATAGTCTTCACTTACCCTAGAATCTTCAGAGACAGTCCGGGATAGCTCTGCATAAATACAAGCATGACAGCCAAACATAGCTGGCGAATATCATGACTAATGTCCAAGCTTATAAGATCAGTAACAGTTTTCACTGCTCTGGACATTGCTTCATCGAGATGTTTAAGTGATGGACTGTTCAGTTCGTGCTGAATTGAAGTCGATCATCCAATCTAGAAACAATCGCTAGTAAATCGCACTCACCTTTGCAATGACTAAAAACATAGACTCTAACAACCCCCTCAAGGCCGAATAAGGTAGTTCTTGGACAATCGCAATGTTATCCCACAGTTTTGCTACAATATCCACGAATATATCACCCAGTAGGCCTGACACAGGCAATTCGTTCCAAATCACACCCATTGACGAAGGCGAGAACATCAATGTGTGAGGTGCGTCAAGGACACGCATGAGAGGATTGATACAAGCATGAGACACCTCAGGGATTCCGCGCAGGTCATCAAAGAGAACGTGAAAGGTCTGCCCGTTGGCAGTAGGCTGAAGACTGGTGGCGGCAAAACCAAAAAGCTTTGCAATGATGAACTTGATCTTCAGGAGGTCAACCAGGTCAACCTTGGCCCCGTATGCAATCAGCTGAAGACTTAAAATGACTAAAGAGACCTTCAGAGAAAATCAGAACATGCGAGGATTAGCGGTAACGGGATGACTTACACGTAGAGGAACGATCTCGAGATCATATTGTGTTGGCATATTTCTTTGTTCAGTATTAGATGATGGGTAACCATATATAGACTATGCCGAGGTTGAACAAGGAGACGATAGAATCTTGAAGTTAGAGAACGTACCAGATGTGCAGCCGCTGCATAGCCGTCTTCGACGGCTCCGTTATTCTGCACAAAGTCATCATCAAGTAAAGATTCCACTATTGTCTCCCATGAGAGAACTGGGTATTTCTTTTTAATGCAACCATGGAAGTTCAGATAAAAGTTGGACATGCCTTGCCAAGATGGAAAATGTGAAACAAGTTGTACCAGGAATGATGCCAGTCTCGCACGATCTGCGACTGGGGCTTTGCTCATGTACTCATTCCAGCATCCAGTGATAGTCCGCAAATGAGGTGGCAATAATGTACGAGTCCAGGTCTCGACAGCTAGTCGAATCTCTTCCTATACCAGTATGGTTTGACATATGGGCGGTTCTGTTCTAGAAATTAATGTCACTCACGCGATCATCCATCCATAGTGATCTGAAAAAGTGGTTGAAGACGTCAATGATACTGGTTTTCCATTGCCGGTCTTGCACTCCGAAATACGGACTGTTTACATCCAACAAAATTCGAAACAACCTTGTCACAACCTGAAATCTGCGTATATAATGTTAAACTGTGCGTGAAAAGGGCAAATAAAACGTACCTAGTCTGCCACTTTCCCGTCGTTTGAAGGCAATTACGAATTAAATTGTCTAAAGGTTGAGGATCCACTATTAGAAGCCTGAGCAAGAAGGTAGTACGGATATTGCTAATCTCCCGTAGATCAATATCATAAAACTTCCAGGCGCTGACCTCTTATAAGCTATCGCATATATGGAAGTTGTAGTTGAACCTACCATTGGGCTAAGGCATCTCCGTTCGTAAGGATGAATTGATCTATTTTGTGGGACTCCAATAGCGCTGATTCCGTGACTAGAATACTGAGAAATTTGGCAGCAATGGCGCAGACAGGATCTGGGCCTTTTTCCACGTAACGTGAAAGGATAGTTATCAGGTGTGGATCAATATGCAAGACCGTAGGGGTGGCAGAAGTACGGGAAGCTGTTCTACGTCTATGATATATGATAATATGTAGTGGTGGTTGAGGACATCTTAACACGAACATACCTCTGCGAGATGTAGTGCAGATTTTCAGCACTAATGAGTCCAAGTGAAAGAATGGCTTGACGTTCGCAGCCATACACTAAAAGAGACGTGATCAGAGAAAACCGAAGAAAGTCAAGGCTATAGCATAAAAAAAAACATGTTACATAACAGATACGAAGGAAACGTAAGGTCTCACATTGTTTGAATATCATCCTCAGACTGCATCCGGAACAACAGATCATCTACCCACAGGACGTTGGCTTGCAGAATGATAATATCTATACCTTCATCCTCAAATGGCTTCAACCACATTGATGACATTGTTGATTCGAGAAGCGACACTGTGGTGGATAATGGGGCATGAAAATCCTGGGCAAGGTTGAAAAGTTGCTTTAGTGTTTGGACTGGAATTTCGACAGCAGAGTGTGACATGACACGAAGCCATAATATACTGCGCTCGAAGCCATGAACACTTTGGGAAGCGAGATCGATGAAAACCTTCCATGGGTTGATGTGCATCGTTTCCGGTGGAATGAGAACGCCATCATCTTGGGAGTTCGTGCGTCGTGAAGCGTCAGTCTCGTGGCTGAACAATCGAGGAAGTGACCTGAACGTGAGAGGCTGGCAATGTTGCAAATCAGCATGATCTGACAAGAAACAGAAATTGCATACCTGGAGCTGTGTTTCAGGAGCCACAAAATCGAACCATCTTACAAAAATTGATTCGAAGCTCGAAAAAATGACGTTCGCCTGATTAAGTTTGATGATAGAACGAAGCATAACTTCCCCGCCAACCAGTTTCGAATTCTAAAATTATGCGCCTACATGAATCAGGGTTTTCAAGTCCAGAACTGGCAGACCCACCTTGTCCACTTTCGCCTCGGCACCTGATAATAATAGCGAGCTAGTGGTGTTCTGGGATGCTTCTGCCATATCAAGACAATAGTCATACAGACAATTTGCATAGAACGTGGAGTCCAGCCTGTGCACGGTGAACAACCAAGGAATAGCATGGCGTGTGAGCAGTCGCTTTCGACAAGAGACATACTCTCCACCACTATTGACAGCTGTCTTTGCACTGGTACGACTTGTCGGTGCAAATGGCCAAGGAACTAAGTCAGATGCCGTCCGGACACCGGGCAGATCAAGATTGTGAGCAACATAGTCGCGAGCTATGACAACCAATCGGTCGTCCTCGGCGAAGATCCAGGACAAGACAATATTGATCAACCGTGATAAAGCGTATTCTGATGCTGCTCCAGTCGATGCAAACCGCCGGACGAGTAATAGGAAGCCGCATTCATTGATAGCGATGTCAATATCTCGCAGACATGCATCGATGGCAACCACTAATGTTTCGACACTAGTGGTGAGATCCAAGCCTAAGGGCAACGGGAAAGAACATAACACGTCGGAAGATTTTGGACCATCAAAGAGTTCGTTTGAGGCATCGTTATGGGAAAAGAAGCCAACATAATGAATATGTTGAAGCATATATCGTGCCGCATCGTCCGAATAGATCTGGAAGTCATGGCGCAACGCATTTCGCATGTGTGAGAGTGTGACAAGTTCATAAGGGTGAAAGTTATCATCGACGAGTCCTGCTGTTCCCTCTTGATCAGCGACTTGTAATAAGGTGGATGATGTTGGGACTGATGTAAGGTGGGAAGATATAGGCAGCTTAATGCATGATGTAACACTGGATAACAATGATAAATCAAATAAAATAGAATGTTGATGAGGACTAATAGGGTGGTTGAGGTCAAGATGTTCTTGTACTGCCGCAGACATGGCCAGTGTACCAGAGGACAGATGTGCTTCGTACAGTCTGACAAAATAGTGCAGTTCGAATTCGTCCACGAGGTTTTCCTTGGCCGGGGAAGCCTTTGGATTTCTCTGGTTCACAATTATTGATTTATAGCCAACTCCGTTGTCAAGGATGCGAAGCTGCGCCCATAAAACACTATAGTAAATGGATATTTCCTCATAGTTCTTCTTGACGAGAACGTCTTCGGGCAAGAGGACCTGTCGGTAGTATTCCATGAATGATTGCCTCAAGACAGACCAATCAATGACATTGCCAAGGGATAAGAATTGCGGGGTACAACGGGGAAAGTCATTTACATCGGCAGCCAAGCACGATGAGTGAACGAACTGATGGCATCTATTGCATTTCAACCCTTGCATGATATAGCCCCATAGTGGTTTGCGACAGACGACGCATAATGCAAGACTGAAAAGGTTAGACAACCTGAAACTGTGCTCAGCTCTTCTAGTAATCTGGGGTTCGCGATCCTTCCGAGAGGGTAGGATAGTTGAAAAACTGAGAAAGTAAGGCTGAGGATTACTTCCAGAAGAAGGAAGGTATTGACCATGGAAAGTGCCATCCGGGGAATTATAACAGTTCACATGGACACAAACAGAACAGAAGGGGCAGAGGAGGCCAAAGCCTACAATGGGACTGGAACAGGAATGACACCAGTTAGGCAGCGCGCCGTAATCTTTAGAGGCAGAAAATCCCTGAGGGAACCGCCATGGCAGAAACTCATGTGCATAAGGGTGGTCACGGTCTGTTTTCGCGAACCGGAGGCTTGAAGAGCTATGGCCTGACAGAGTGTCAGAGTAACTAATGATGGGAAGTGCTCTGCCAATCACTAAATGCCCCAGGGCTTTAGGCCAGAAAGTTGCTAGAACTGCTAGCGCTCTGCGTCTCGTGGGGGCACCATGGTAGGCGACAACTTCTAGCACATCTAGATACGCATCTTGTTTCATAGATACGATGGTATGAAGAAGGGTATGAAATCGATGCAGCTTCGGAATGTCCTTTATGCCGTCTTCGAATGGATCAATTACTTCAAACATGGCAGCTAGCAAAGGGGGTATAAGACTCGAAAGATGGTAAACGCTGAGTGGCTGTGACGGTGCGATGGCTGAGAGACAAGTGGGTGCAGCTGAAGCCAAAGAAGACCATTGCAGCCAACCTCGCTGACCAGAGACTTGAGAATCATCGACAGCTTCGTCGACCTGAATGGCAACAATGGGTGTTTTGTTCTCGGTAGGTTGGTCCAAAATAGGGTCTAGGGAATGTCCTGAGATACAATACACGATAAATTGATGGAATCTACCTTTCTTGGGCGGAATTTTCAGACCTTGCAATGTTTGTAGATCTTCTAACATTCCCCGCAAAATACCGTCCTCAAAAAAAGCTAACAGTCTGGTATGCAAAGTAGGCTCAAAGGTTGAGAAAGCAGGCATGACCGCAAACCCAATCAGAGAGAGTATCCTCGCGTCATGGGAGTGGGTTTTAATCAAAATCTGAGCTATGTCTAAACAGATAGCTTGCAAGCCGTACGGGGGACGTTTAAGGCGGGGAGTGGATGTTTTGAAACGGCAGTCTTCACACACTACAGATGCCAAGATGTTGATGCAATCAAGCAAGAGGCTTGGAAATTGCGAACTACCGGTGGGTGATGGGGAGCGGGACCTTTGTGCACTGCTTTTGCGCAGTCGATGAAGAGAAGAACTTTCCCTCCGTGGCGACATAGCTGCATCGACATCCCTAAGATCTTCGAGTCAAGATATATAACAGAATGGATGAGGGTTCGGACGAACGTCGTGTCTAAAATCTGCCAACTATGTGTATCCGACAATATGAGGATATCTCGCAGTTGCACCATATAGTCGTAGGTGGCATTGGTGGTGAAACCCTGTTCATTCTCCAAAATACTGTCCTCCTCCCCGAAACGGTCTCCACCATTTGAGACGGAGAGCTCCCTGGCAGCCTTGAATCCAACAGCATTCCTAACTGTCTCCACAACCGCACCCAATCGGTGCGGGTCCTTTCTCGTCGAGTCTGCTCTGAACTCGTCATGTACAGACGGCGCCTGTGGGCGTGCTGCGAGCCTGGAAAGCAAATGGGCCAGTGGCTGAGCTCTGTTCTGATTTGAAAGTCCAACAGACAGGGGAATGGCAGAGGGAGAAAGGGACGTTGGACTTGGAGTGGTAGAGATACGCAAAGATGGTAGTGCCTGAGATAGTGAACGTGCACGTGACCGTGCTGTGGGATTTGAGAACGGAGTGGACAGAGGGATTTCAAGATTAAGAGCCTGACGTCGCTGAGAACTAGACGTTCCAGCTATCCCATCCGTGGTCGTCATCGTGCGGTCTTGTCAGGTTGGTCTAAGATTCCCACGCATGCTACCAATCAAAAGTACGAAAACTGATCTTAAAAAAAAAGTATTCACAACTCTACTTGAACTTGCTCCTCGAGCTCCTTTTCCTCTGTGGAGAATTGCTTCCTCGCTCTTCGTATATCATCCTGCATGAAGAGCAGCTCTTCTAGCCGTGCCAGCTTCTTTCCGTCTGCATGTCTCCCCAGTGCGCGCCTGAGGTCTTCGATTTGTATTCGCGTCTTGCGAGTGGGTGAAAGAGCTGTGTGACACTGAAAGACCATAAGGGCCGTGTTCAACAACGATGAGTCACCCCTGCTCACGACATCGACCAAATACTCCATGAGGATCTCCTCCATCACATCAACTGTGTCATTCGCAGGCTCTTTTACGTCACCAAAAGCATACATCATGCTCCTCACTGGGAATGGGTATATCGACGTGAGATATTGGAGCATATAAGAACGCACATTCTTTAGTAAATGTGCCTTTGAAGCTCTGTGGCTTTTTCGGCGCCCGAGTTGCGGGCACAGCAGTAGAGCTCGGTAGAGATTGTGAGGTAGGTTGCTGGCTTGATGAAGTGACAGGATGGGACAATGACAGAGTTGGAAGTGATGGCTTAGGAGCAGTAAATGTAGGTGGAGGTTGCGATTGAGGATAAAATTGGTATGTGTAGCCACCGGGGTTCTGGCCATAACCTTGAGGGTAGTGAGGATACTGCCCGTAAGAGGCTTGAGGCTGATAGGAATATTGGGTTGTATATTGTGTGTGCTGGGACAACGGGGCATTGTTGGCTCCGTACAGATGTGGCGTTGCTGCAGGGGATTTGGCCATGGTGAGAGTGGTTATGTAATTCACTTGAAAGAAAACTAGTATATACAAAAAAATAATACAAATTACAAAGCCAGAAAGTATTCTATATGGCTACCAATTACCCGATTGTCCCCATACAGGAGTTTGCGGTTGCGGGGGGATTCCACCGTACGGTGGTTGGGTGTATGGGTAACTCTGGGGCGCTGGTGGGTTATATGTACTGGGTGGAGGAACTCGAACAGACTGGCGACCAGGGGTGGCATGTCCAGGAGTACGACTAGTGGCTGGTGTACGAGCGGGAGTTCGACCACCATACGGAGTCTTCCCACCTCCGCCTCCCGGATTTTGCGATTCGTGCATGTGCCTGCAATGGGTTGTTTAGTTTGCCTGAGAAACAAGTTCCAGTTGACCAACCTATACTTGAAAGCGTCGCACAAACTTGGGACAGTGGGGACTTCTGTATCGAACAAGAAGTAGGATTCGTTCGAAACTCGCACCGGCTATAAAATCATGTCAGCCAACCTTTCCACAAAAACAAATAAACGAGCGTTGCATTATTCACTAACCCAAGTTTGAATAGGAGAGTTTTTGTTGGCGAGGAAAGCTAGGTTAAAATGCCCCGGTTTTTTTCGATTCAATCCAAAGGCATAAACGCTTTTATTAGGATTCATGGTAACGTAGGTTTTGAGGTAGGAGTCTAGGCTTACTTGTCAATCATATCCAAGATAATTAAGAAGATTACATACGAAGTTCGTCTTCACTCCCCCCTTTGAACTTCTCGTGAGCCATGAGCTCCTCTGTTTTGCGTGCCATAGCTTGCACGTAGTTGACGATGAGTTCATCCAAGTCGGAAAAAGTCTGTTTCGTTTTACCGTTATCAACGACGAGGCTGTTTCCCACAGCTTGCAGATTTGGGTCTGCATTTTCATCCACTACGTCTGAGACAGCCCCAAAAATGGTCAGGCGTACATTCCTGAGAGAAGGAATCAACGTACCGATATGTTGGTAAACACCATTGTCAACCTTCCAGGTGACGGCAAGATGATCCATGCCTTTAGAAGACGGACGAATGACCGCGTCACCACGTTGCTGCTTGGAGAGGTATGCCTCAGCTTGCGCTGAGTTGAAATTGTGGAAGTCGGGATGTTTGATAACGCGTCTCGTTTGTTCAACCTCGCGACGTTTCTTTCGCGCAAGAAGATCTTGATCCTTCTGCGCTTGATTGATATCGTAATACTCCTGGTCGGGTTTGAGGCGCCGGAAACTTGCGTCACCGACATTGACGTCCGCGGGACGGGATGATAGTTCTACTTGGAACTGCTCTATGTTGACTTGGATGATGACACCCTGTATTGTTTGACCTTTGCTGACTAGCTTTCTGGGTTGTACCTGAGAATGATCGGACAAATACGCGGCATTAACAATGCCTTCGATCCCCGAATCGAGTTTGACTACGATCCAGCTTTCTTGGGGTCGGACAACTATTGCTGACACGATAAGTCCGATACGAAGTGTCCTTTCCGTCTCTCCGGTAAGCATAGTGAGGACGTCCCATGGTGACGGAAGACGGAAGTCCTTGCGCACCTCGCAAAACGGCCGCAAAAGTTCGTCCTTGATTACGTTGAGAGTATGACGTTTGAGATCGTCGTTAGTCTCATACATGTTAACAGCGAAATCATCGAGGTTGAGTTCATCCAGTTTCGACACGTTATTGTTGTCTTGCATGATGAGCGATATGACATGGGAGGGATGATCATCATGAACGTCTTCATCATCAAGCTCAAGGGCATCCGTGGCCATTTTGCGCGCAAGCTCATAGTCTTCGGGGTGTACTCGGGTATCATCCAACGGATCTCCCACTTCAGCCACGTCATGCTTCCTGATATCTCTCAACTCAGGATCCTGACGAATCCGAAGAAATCCGGCGGCATTCAAATACACCTGAGTTGTCAATAGCCCATTTTTTATGAACTGGTCCCGATTAACCAGTGTCCCGCCCTGTAGTGGGGTTAACTTGTGCTTGAGCAGAATACAAAAAAAAAAGAACGACGGACCAACTTGACAATCTTCTTGATCAAAACTTGAGCTTTTCTCGGCCCAAGTCCTGCGATATAGACTAGTAGGAGTTGGTAATATGGGTCGTTAACAGCCCTATTGATGTCCACCCCCACACTATTGACAACGTTAACCAATGCCCGCTCTAATGCACTGAGAAGTTTTTCCTTAGGTATCTGGTCACAGAGTTAAAACATGTTCAAAAGCTGGCACAGGAGAAAACTCACCAGTTGTTGACTGTCTTCATCATAGGTAATAGCTGCAATGTCACGACCAAGAGCAGCGTATTCATTCATGGGGCTTTGTGTATACCGTGCCAAACCAACGCAATACTTGGCTTTGAAGGATAAAGCACTGAACTCTTCTGCTGCGCGCTTGCTATGCTGGTATATTCGCGCTGAATCGTCCGAAACGTAGATCACAGGGATTGGGCCCTGTTTGCGAGAAGGGCTGGCTGGCTGGGCACGAGATTGATCCCATCCAGCCCAGCCGCTGTCACTAGTGGCGCCGTGATTTGGAATACCCCAATCGGACGATTGAGGAGGTCCTGGTGCAGCTGATGCTCCGTGACCAGAAAGTGGATTATCAGGCTTTTCATCGTCGATAAGTTCCTTTAATCTTGCAAATAGTTTGGTAGTCTGGACAGTGAAGCCGCCTACAACAACGACATCGGGGGACCGGCGTTCTAATAAACCCTTGAATTCCTTCACGTTGTCTGTATCAGAAAGATTGTCCAGCTGGCTATGTTCTCGGAGACGACCACCATCGTCCAGGAAAACTAGCGAAATAGCGTCGACTTGAGGATCTCCTTTACCCCAGGAGACGGCAAGGACTGATGGCGTTTGGCCTTTTTCCATTTGAGGCGTTCTAAAGGCTTGGACGTTGATTCGCTAAATGATTTGGCCATCAAGATGATTGTCAGGGAAATTGTAGTTATATACCCACCTCCTCTAGAACATCCCCACAGTTTGCAGCCAAGAAGTCTTCGACTTCCTCCCTGATCCATTCACGGGCCCATTTGCTGCCTGCAGGTAGCAAATACTTGTCCATGGCTTCACGCACGACTTCTGCTCTCTGATGGTTCCATGCCTTGGCGGTATCGCTATAGCTATCCGAAGAATATGCATCAAGGATCCGTTGCTGGAAATCATGTTGCTTCTCAGAAGGAAGGTGGATGTCCACTGTCACGAGGTGGTCCGCTTCAGCCGCAAGAATATGAAGGAACTGAGGTATCTCTGTCATGAGAGTAATTGGTTTGTCCTTCAGATATTTGAAATTCTAGGAACGAGTTAATCATTCTCGTGAAAAAAATTGACACAACACCTACATAGTACTTGTGATGGTCATCAATTTTGCTAACACCTTTTTCTGTTGGTGAGACGGAGATCCGAGCATCCGTCTTGAAAATATCCCTAATGTTCTTCCGAAGCAATGGGTCTCGCCCCAGTTCGGTTGCAACAATCATGCGAGCTCGCTTGAGAACCTCGTCAACGGGTAAACCTCGAGTCGCATCCATGTCTGCATATTGTTCTGCGTAAACTAATGGAGGAACATCAGGGTCCTCAGGAAATGTCAACTTTCGATCTGAAGAAAAATTGAGGACGATATTCTGTGGTGTGATACCGAATTCTCGCGCCAGCCGAGCCAAAGGTGTCTTCTTCGCAATTTCATAGGCAGAGATGCGACTGGGCATTTTCATCTTCCGCTCTTCTTGCTCATCGTCATCATGAAAATGCAGTGCCATGGCGTCTGCTTTCTGGTCCTTGTATGTCATACTTAACCATTCCGTGGCATCCGCGATGAATTCGATGCTACCGATAGCAGGACGCAGCGTATTTTCGAAGTACTCATCTTTGACACCCAGTCGGGAATAAGCACTGTCAAGCAACCTTTTCCGCTCCACAAGTGCACGATATTTCTGTCCAAGTGTATAGACGCGCCATAACTCGTCTCGTTTGAGAAGTTCGACACTGCCTCTAGCAAGACTGGGATCGAAATGGGAAATATAATCCCGACGGTGAGTATAAATATAGGGCACCTCGAGATTCTGGCAGAGAAGATAATTCAAAGACCGCTGCACCGCAAGAATGAGTTGCGGAAGAAGATGAGAAAATTTAGAGTCCGGGAGAAAGAAGTCCGTTTCTATCCGGCGGGATATGCGCAAAGCCACCCATTCAGAAGCCGGGGTCAATTCAGAAGGAGGAAAGGGAAGATTGTTGACAATCGTTGCCGACTCTGACAGTGACGATGTTACGAGCTGCATGCGCTCAGGAATATCCCTTGCGCGGATCCAATCATCATCTTCTGTAAGAAGCCGTGCGCGTATTTCAGAGGGTTCAAAGACCTGAGGTACCGGGTTAAAAAAATGTAAAAGGGTAGGGTGAGTAGGATTACACGGAAAGCAACTCACGTCTTGATATCGCATCTCAGATTTAGGCGCAATGTCATCTGCCCCTGCAACATCTTCATCCTCGAGTGCCCAATCATAATCGGTACCATCTCCAAAGACTTCGAAAATCTCATCCCAAGAACTTAATTTTTTTTTAGCTGTGACGTATACTAAAAATGTAGCAACTTACCTTGGGTCAATGCCGACCATGTCCGGCCTGCCCAATACTTTTCGTCTCTCCCTCTCAATTCTTAACCGCTCTTTCCTACGTTCCTCACGTTCTTCCTCACCCAAATCTCCGATCCCATCATCCTCAAGATCATCATCAATGAAATCGTCATCCATGTCTACATCATCGTCCAAGTCTCGACCTCCAGGACGCTCGTCATCCCAAATATTGCGTACATCGTCTACAGCAGGTGGCTCGACTCCAAGATCATGTTCATCATCAGAAAGATGGTCTTCCAAGACCGACTTGAAAGACTTCGTTTTGGACTCGACTGGTGACTCCGATCCACGACCTCTCCGTAGACGAGTAAGCTTGTTCTTGCGTGCAATACGAGTGCCAGTATTTTCTTCCAGCAGATCAAGATCGTCTTCTTCTAGATCTTCTTCGAGGGCTATGTGTAAGGGTCAGCAATGGCAACATGGAATAATGCCACAAGCCACCTCTATTCCGCCGCCGACGTTTCTTGCGTCGCCGGCGTTGCGCAGCTTCTTCGCCGCTTCCTTCCTCGTCATCTTCATCGTCGTCTGCGATGAATCCATCCCTGACTCGGCGTTCTTCCTCTTCATCTTCTTCAGGTTCCTCAGAGCTGTCGTCGGACACCACAGCTGGATCGCCATTATCTGCATCGGATCCAGCCGCCGCCATTTCTTGGTCATCTTGAACCTCATGGGATAACAAGTCATCACCTCCGTCTTCAGCAGGTAGCCTGTCAGGAACTGGAGCGGCCATGGTGTTCAAAAGAGCTGCGTGACCTCCAAAGTATGATGACTCAGCACCAACCGTCGGCGCTTCAAGAAGACCTTCCGTTGTGCTCCGTCCTCCGAGTGGAGGGCGTAGCAGCAAGGTGGTATGCACGTTGACCAAGCAGCCAACTTACAAGGAGGCTGACTTGTAAGGAGACTGTTAGCCTAGACTTGCAAGGATGACTGCTTGATATATTGATGTCTATCAATATCATTCACACTTGCTATGTTCATATTTTTCACTTATATGCTATATTTATATGTTTCCATTGATCAGTACCTATCAATTAACTATGAGAGAGAGATCAGAGAGAGATCAATTATAGTGCTCTGAGCGCTAGGCGCTTATGGTGCACTATTACGAGATACATTGGCTATGGCAGAGTGTCTAAGTATTAGAAGGGGAGGAACATATCAGAAGGACTGGGGTGTATGATTATTGGCGGGGGAGGCACAAGAGGGCCTCACAGATAGGGGGACCGGCAGAAAACAAGAGCCGATCCAGGTTGGAGTAGGTGTTTAGGGTTTGGTCATTGGCTGGGAGGTGCTACGTCGGTGTATTTGTCGAAGCGGCGCGTGGATTGTATATAGTGCAGGGTAGCGGGGATGATCTTGGGGTTGCCCAACAGCCGATGAATGGAGTGGCTGGCCTTTCCTGCCTTGTGTCTGAGCTGGTTGCGCTGCTCTGTGTATCGTTTGCAGTATTTGAGGTAGTGCACTACGGTCTCCGGCTGGCGGCATTGTTTGCATAGGGCTGTGTCCGAGACTTTAATCTTCTTAAGGAATGACTTGAGGGACACATGACCGGTGCGCAGTTGTATGAGGATGCTAGTCGCTCTACGGGGCAGGGAGCTCAACGTCCTATAAATCTGATGGTTCGGCAGTTTCGAGTCGATTTGGGACATTTTGGCATATTGGGGCAATTTTGATCAAACCCTCCTCCAGCGCTAGAGGACAGACTTCTTCCGGTTGGGCTTCAAGGCTACGATACTTACCGGAAGGCGCTTTCTGA
>QLPI01024625.1:0-10241 GCA_003314275.1 Chroogomphus rutilus
ATAATCTGTAGGTGTTGTTGGATGCTTTATATGTTCATCTGCTTCAGTAACCTGATCCTGATCCTGATTTCACAGTCCAGTAATGTTTCTTATGCATTTTGGACGGCAGCCAGCGGGCATTATGCAGCGTGTCAAGGCCGGGTAATGATTGTTCCATATTTGTATTTATTTGTTTATGAATATGGTATATAGTTTTTACTTATTGTTTTTAATTTTTTAATTTATAATTTTAATTTTTTTTCACACTTTTACCGGAATCATACACTACTCAATCATAGCTATTGATTGCACATTTTTTCAATATTTTTCGGTTTTTTTTGGGGTGTGGCCAAAATTTTGACATGTCCAAAATAAAAATTATTTTAAAAAAAAAATGGCTCGTTAGATTGACTTCATTTTGATGTTAGATACTTCATTTAATGGTCTACTATCGATTTCAACGAGCAGATTTCGCCAGAAAATTGGGTCGAAAATTTTGGTTGAGTTTGCTTGTCCCGTACTGTAGTAATACAAAGAAATGGATGACTAATCACAACGGGCCACAAATTCCGTGCATGGAGAATTAGGTGTCACACTTGTATCAAGGACCTATCTATACCTGTGACATTTTGACCTGTTCAACAAAATAATTTACTCTGCCACCACAAATGCTTTTTCACCCCTATAATATAGAGCAGAAATGTTCTCAAGACACTTCTTAGCCGTAATATAATTTTTTTTAAATTTAATCTACAAAATTTTGAGCTGAAATTGAGCTTGACTGAAATCTGTATCAAGGAAGTCTACTATATTGTAATCATTTTTTTTTTCAAACAAATCTCATCTCCAAAATCAGATTTGTGCTTACAGTCAGTCTCGCTACCACTATCACAGACAAGGTATTTATCTGCTTTTGAATTATATTATTATATTATGTTTATCGAGTGGACACCATACATTCCAGGTGTTGAGGGTGCGTAATATATCGATATCGATTGACACACATTTCTAATATGTTTTACATCTCAAATCTTGGTATTTTTAGCCAAGCATCGCTGTCATTTTAAACCCCCTTCAAAACTGGTGGCTATTTTTTACCAAGTTTGCTCTTATGAAATGTCTCTATGCTAATATTACAATATTACACGTTACAGTCTCTCAGTAATCCTAATCTGCCGGTTCCATCTCATACTCTCAGAACAAAACTCCCATCCCAACGGAACCTCACCTTCACCTTCACCTTCACTTCCCGTCATCAGTTTCCGAGCAGTCACAGAGCGAGTTCATAAAGCCGTAGTAGAGGAATTCGGGGACACATTCTGGAATCAGTCTCTACGCCCAGAGGCAGAGATGTCAGAGGGAATGGGGAATCCAGATGACACAGAAATATCACCATCACCAGATGCAGATTTAGAGCTGCAGGAGTATCCTAGGACCGGGAGATATGCGAGAGACGCAGAGAACGAGGCTCTTGCTGGATACGAGACAGGTGTGTGTGTACCCCACGTTTGCCTGCGGTCAATGTGGATCGGAAATCTTAAAACCAAGTCGATAGGATCTGAACGTTCGCCATAATGGATTGGGAAGCAATTAAATACACCCCTTGTTCGTTCAATCATCCCCTTTTTAGCCGACTCAGCTGTGGTTTGAACAGGCTAGAATTATGAGCGCACTCGCATTGCGAATTTTACGTGTGTCGCTTGTAGTTATCTTAACTGTGGCAAAGTTTTAATGTTCCGCGTGCCAATGTTGTTGAGCCACTTATACGGGGGTGTATATTAGTGGGATGAAAGCAGTGTAGACACACGGCTCTGGGTCACAAAATCATTTCTGCAAACAACTGGATTTCCTGCAGACGGTAGTTCGCTGAAAAATCGTATCGTATCAGAGCAAATTTTTTTTTTTTTTTTTTTTTTTTTTTTTTTTTCCGCTTTGTGTTCCGTAAGCGAGTCCGGGATAAGCATGAGTATGTACGCTTATCAAAGTTTTTTCTCCAACCGCAATTCCAAGATTTTTTTTTTTTTTGATTCGGGAGATTCGGGAGACCAACCCAATAATCCGATAATCCCGAGCATAGACTCCAACGTGCTGAAGAGAGCCAATAAACATTCTCATTCTGAGCCGTATATTCCAATCTCCAATGGGCTCATCCACACACAAACGCTGGTAGCCTGACTTGATACCTAATACCTATCCTGGTGATAGGTGACACGGGATAATCTCATACGAGAAAGTCAGGGAAATAATCCATAAAAATAAAAGACATGAAAAAACTAGCTGTTCATATCATAGATGTCATCGTTGAAGAATACGGGTTAATTCTCTCTCTCTGCACAAATTGCACACCAAAAAAAAATAAGAAAAAAAAAAAAGCATTATTTCATCTGCGGACCCACGTCCGAATTTTTAGTGCACATTACGAGTTCAAAGTTCAAATAAAACACCGGATCAAGGTGTATGTATATTTGTCCTAAACTAAACCCTCCCAACATCATCATTCCAAGTGCGAATGGGGACGTCCGACTGGACGTTACCTGTTGCAGATTTTTTTTTTTTCCTGTCCATATTAGCTACACTCTACACTATGGATAAGCGTTCACCAAGTTGATAAACGAAGTTGATCAATAAATGGCAAAGTTGTTGAAGTATGAATATGTAGAACACCCCTTATGATGCACATATGTCACATGACCATGTGACACCACTCAACGCATTACGCATTAGGTAAACCACCTCTCAAAAAAAAACATGTTACGCACAATGTAAGTTCAGTTCATTCACACCGTCCCAAAGGGAAACGGAATCGTAATCGTTCAACTGTTAACTCTCTGGTTTGCTTTCTTTCTTTCTCAGAAAACCACGAAACGCGCGATCTAAGCGAGCACTTGAAGCCCGAGAACCCAAAGAAGTAGAGGATCCTAGAACAGCGATATTCGTGAGGGGTACGCATCCGGGGGAGGTTGTGAATGGTGTTATGAAGGATCTTGTGTGTGTCGTTTCATCTCATCTCGTCTCCCCTCACCTCGCTCAGACAAAGCTGAATCAATTTTTTAACCGTGCATTTTTTTTAACTGTGCATTGTCAGATGGCTCTGAAACGACCGCACGCAGTGTCTTTTTCCAAAAAGAACGACATACACCCCTTCATGGATGCTTCATCGTTGGAGTTTTGGTCACGGAAGAACGACGCTGCGTTTTTTGTTGTGGGACAGAGCAGTAAGAAGAGGAAGAATGGGCTTGTGCTGGCTAGGATGTTTGATTGTAGGGTGTTGGATATGTGTGAGGTGGGGATTGAGGGGTATGTTTCTATTAGTGATATTTCGGTGCGTCTTGCGTTTGCGTTTGCGTCTGCTTGCGAATTTTTTTTAACATTACGTTTACATTTACATTTTTATTTTTTCCCTATAATGTTGTGTGCAACGATTTTCACATTTCAACAGGGTGAAAAAGCGACCCCAGGAAATACACCACTAATGCACTTCGCATCAGAGCTCTTCGACGCCCACCCACGCTACTCCCAACTCAAATCGCTCCTCCTCGACCTCTTCAGCGCAGGAGAAGTCGGGGATGGGATCCATCTCAAAGGCATAGAGCACGTTATCAGCGTCACAGTCGCACCCTCCTCAACGGGCACAAGCACACTTCCATCTACTACAACTACATCCTCCACATCCGCCACACCCTCCGCCCCCACCACCACCACCGCCACCACCACCGCTACAACAGAGACATCGCTATTACCAAAAGTCCATCTCCGAACCTACAAAATCACCCTCCAAAAATCCGGCGTCCTTACACCCTACGTCACACTCTCCCCGCACGGGCCTTCCCTAGACCTCGTCCTGCGGCGGAACACAGACCCGCCTGCTGCGCTTCTCGAGCTAGCGATGAAGCGGCCCAAATTGAAGAAAAAGGACGTTGAGCAGGGTCTTGGGAAGCGGAAACGCAACCAAGAGGTCGATGAGATGGGTGATCTGCGTGGGCGATTACATCTTCCAAAGCAGGATTTGGGTGTACTGAGCAGGGCGAGTAAAAGAATGAAAGGGCTGCGGAAGCCACCGGCAGAGAAAACGACATGATATTATATATATATATATTAATCGTTGCTCTAATTACAAGGTTTATTCTCCTGTCTGTCTCAGGAGAACATTAATAATTAGAGGAAAACATAGTCAATTCGCAAGTTATTGTCATTGAAAAAAAAAAAAAAAAAAGGTTCAACAAGAAGATACAGATTGTTTTAAAACGGCATTCAAGATAAGTAGTCCTGGGGCAAACGGGTTTGGATACAGCTCTAGAAATAAGAAAAAGGAAGAAATGGTTAACCCCTTTGTAAACAACTTGGGCTTGGAGTAGCGGCTTCGGCCTGCTTTGCAACGACTTCATGGCGTAATGAGCTCTCCCTTATCATTAACCCTGGTGGACGGCTTCTCCTCATAGGTTTCGAACGCGTGTCCCCATGACGAAGGATAGCCTGCGCTGTTAGCTGCGAAGGTGAAAGTATCCCTCTGGGCAGAAGTGCTGAAATCCGGGGCACCTGACACTCGAGATACGTAGAATCCGCACTAAAAGATGGACACGGAGGAACCGAACCCGTGATCGGAGTAGTACATGCTTTTGCAGATGAAACATGCATGTTGTTGAGAGGAGGCACGGAGGATGGGCGGGGTTTAGGTTTAGAAGAAGAAGCGATAGCAGAAACCCTTTGTCGAACTGGTATTCCGTTTTGAGAGTCAGATGTAGCAGGTGAAGCGGTCGAAAACTGGATCGCAGGAGCGAGTGGTGGTTGTTGTTCAGGTTGTCCAGAAGGGAATGGTATTCCGGATTGATGAGAGTTTTCAATACTAGTAGGGAATGATGCAGACACCTGTGGAGGATTGTTGGAGATGTTTGTAGGTGTTGTCCTACATCCCTGAGCGATCAGTTTCACCCAGAGCCTCTTGACTAGTTCCCGATCTAGAGATTCTGTCCAGTGGGCGGGTCCATTTCCTCCTTGGGGCACGTTACCACGAGCGCACATACATACAGGAGGCTCGAGGATAATCTTCAATCCACCTTGTGCAAAATCCATCCCTCCAAGAGAAGAAGGACCTTTAGCGCTAGTGCAATGTTTGCATTCATTCCGTCTCTCGGCGCTCAACTGATCACGCGTAGTTCTCCATGCGAGGCTCTTGTGCATGGTTATCTGCCAATGGACTTCTGCCAGATCCCGCTTCGTCCGTTTCTTGCGTCCTTGTCCCTGTGATATCCCTGATACCAGACTCATGCCTGGAATAAGCGAGATATGTTTCTCATGGGTTGATTGAAAGGATGCAGGTCGCGATGAGGGAGGAGTAGGGAACCGGAATGGAGGGAGTGGAGGGACCAGATGCAGATTTTTTGGAACGTCAGGAATAGGGTTGTGGGAGCCAGGTTCCCTGCGAACGGCTGGGGTAGGGCTAGGAGGGCTAGGAGGGAAAACAGCATGCCCACGCTGAGAGTTGGAGGTCAAACACATCGACCGCCGACATCCATGGCTAGGTGTTTGGGGTGTCACTGCAGAAACAGAAATGGCGCGGCGTCGTGGGGTCTGTGGGTAATTAGTATTGAGGTGATGGAAAGATTTAGAATTGCATGCATCAGACAGTATAGGCGGAGCCGGCTTAGACTTGCGCCTAGCGAGGCGAATGTCGAAGGTCGGTTGGATGGGTGAACGAGGTGAGGTCTCCGCCAATGGAATTGGGGAACGGAGCACTGGTCCACCTGACACGGAACCACCCACGTCCCTTGCATGGACACCCCGTTGTCGTCCTCGTCTGTTCTTGCCCCGACCTCTTCTTGGGGGTGAATCAATGTATATCTCTCTCCTTTGACCTCGCGGACACTCATCGCTCAAAGCAATGGGTACGAGATTCGAGAGCTCAAGCTTAGCTTGGGCGAGAGTCAAGTTCGTAATATCCGTGAGAGGATATTTGAGGATCGGCAGTTTCCGTGTGGCTTTGAGTTGGCTTATTGAGGGCGGTGATTTTGAGCGAGGAGAGGGATATGGGTGACATGTTGGTGGAGATACTGGTAATGATTGTGGACAAAGCACCATGACGAGAAGTTGAAATTGGTGGAGGAAGTGTAGGGAAGGAGTGGCACCTGTGCTGGCTCCTTTGAGGTCTTGAAACAGTCCTATGCCAATTTATAATAAGTGAGCTGTATCCGAGATGTTAGGTTGCGATGGACATACGGCGAAGGAAAATAGGTCGACAAGGACACAAAGGAAACAGTTACTACGCGATGTCGAGGCAAGGGAACGGGGTATTGTATGTCGCGAAAATTTTCTTGCGTGCTGTGAGAAGTAGAGACAGTTGATGTAGTTTAGGAAAAGAAATATTAGTTAGCATACGCCATGGTTCGAGCGTAAATTAGAGTCAGCTAACATAAGCTCCGTGAGCGCCCGTCCTTGTTCTTTTCTTTTGTTGGCGTCATCTTGCGCAGCCCAGTTGAACCAAAGTTACGTGCCGAGGTGCTGCCGTCGCCATCGTCCCACCTCCGGAGATGAGCTGTGTTCAATCCCTCGCGGTCTTCAATTTACCTCTTGCGCTTCTTCCGAAAATGCCGAAGACTACATGCAAGCGGATGAGAGGAAGTGTCAGCTAAGCACAGCAATCCCTGATTAGGTTCAACGTGAGCTTGTGCTTCACTGTCTGTCTCAGGGTAAACCAATGAACGTGTTTGCGTTTGTGTGTTCATTTAGAAGTCTGGTCCATGCAACGAAGAAAACTATGTTTCAACACACGTACATATTGAGAATGGAACCAACGCCTTACCGTATCAGGCGATCTTTCAAGAAGCGTCGAAAGGCAACTCCATGTGGCCCTCGCGTCCCGGGTAAACCAATGCACGTGTTTTTGCGTTTGTGTTCATTTAGACGTCTGGTCCATGCAACGACTATGTTTCAATACACGCACATATTGAGAATGGAACCAACGGCTTACCGTATCAGGCGATCCTTCAAGAAGCGTCGAAGGGCAACTCCATGTGACCATTGTGTCCCCATGTTGACATCAGGTTCGACTAGCCTCCCTTCCATCCAAGGCTTCAGTAATGTTGCTATCATATTGTCTGTTATTGTTAGATTGTCTAATCCCACATACCATGCATCCTCTAAGTAAAAAGTCTTCATCAATAAGGCAATACACATACAGAGCTCTATGAGTAGTATTGACAATCTGATAACTAAGTAGGGTTCTGTACTCAATTTGTATACCATATTGTCTTCACTTAATGAGATGATGTAGTAGTTAACACCATAGCTCCTGGACAAGACCTTGCTGTTAAAGATATAACACTTCAGTCAAGCACTGTATGAAGTGAAGTGAGACAAAAAAGAGTTTCAAACCCTGCTGCAGCATAACTCCAGAAATAATTTAATATTTGTATCTTATGATCCCTGCAAGGGAGAGCTGAGAGGTTGGTCACAAACTGTATAATAATTCTAGCAAGTTAATACAATGAGAAAGTGATGCATTCTTTTAGCAGCAATGAATGAGACTATCAAAGTCTGTAGGTTCAGGACACTTAGGGGTCCACCCTCCTCAGTAAAGGCTCATGTTCAGTCCTAACATTTCAGTTACCAACCAAATCCTCTGAAATACAGTGACAGAATATTTGAGTGGGTGTAATATATTAATTAATGCCAAGTCATATCTGCCCCTTGGTTCATTGAGCTGAACTGAACCTCAATACCTCCATTTTAATTAAGCTTGCTCATAGCATTAACAGAAACCCACATGTGATAGTGACCTTTACATTAAATTCTAGAAGATAAATAGCAAAGTAACTTTGCATTTGATGATAAGACCTCCATCTTCCAGCAGGACAATAATCCCAAACACACTTGCAAGAAGGTCTGAAATTGCTCTATGACTATGATATGTAAGTTTTATTATGGCTTGTACAATCCCCAGATCTAAATCTAATTGATCATCTATGGAGTTACCTGAAAAGAAATTTGACAGAGTATGAAACACTCCCTCGGGGAATTTTCAAGGTTAGAAGAGAGTACAAGAGCAATGGGAGAACATAAAGCCAGATGTGTGTCAAGGACTGATAGAGAGCATGCCTAGATAAGACGAAGCTATAATTAAGGCCAAAAGTAGCTATTCCAAGTATTAAACACTATATATAATTGTTATTCAAAAAACCATTTCATAACATTACTGGATTAGAAATTATGTATCTCATGTATACATGACTCAATGGCTCAACAAATGTCAATAGTGGCTCTATTTCAAGCCAAGATAGACTACTATTTGCGGCGATATTTCCATGATTTTAACTAATTTATCTCCACACAGTTATTATGCTGATAACCTGGAATCAGAAAACATTGAAATAGTTTTTCATTAGTCTTTCTGTTTGGCTATCCTCACAAATGTACCTTATAATCACTTGGAGGCTGTTTGGGTTCCCGCAGTCATTGTATATGTTGAATATTGTGATGGGGCCTGTGCCAGTACATGTAGTGATGTCCTAGGTGCCTACATCGAGTTACTGCCATATGTTAGTCCATAAGTACTTATTTACAAAGACGATCGACCACATTCTCTTGGGGGTGTCGTGTTTTCCTGGTGGGAGGAGTGAACACCAGTGTCTGTTAGATCATGTGTGGCCTAAGAAGTCAATATACAGTTCTTCGCTGTAGAGCGTTGGAGGGTCCCTTGTGGTGTTTACTATGCCGTTTTGAGCAGGGGCATTGTTATGAGTAAGGGAGGGGGGCTGGTGTATTTAGGAGGCTCTTGTCAGGCGGAATCATAGTTGTGGGGTGGTGGGGAGGCGGGGGTTCCCAAGATTAGGGTCCATACTAGATGGGAAGAAGTGTAAGTCAGTTTCTGGGTACCTTTTTGTAGCCTCTTGTTGTGAACCTGAATAGCGGGACATTCCCGGCTCCATAACACATGGCAACGTGTGTCACAGTTCACACATCAGTATTGGGGTGGGATTGTGGTCGTGCATGAGGATGTTCTATGACCATTGATCCTGCATGTTCCGCACATGTCATTAGGTTGTGGGCATTGCACCGCTCTATGCACAACACCAATCTTCTAACATTTTTAGCACCTTTTTACTTCCTGTAGGTTTTTTCTTACTGTGACTCATGTGTTGGACATAAGGATCCCCAACCTGATTAGAGTGTTAGGGGCAGTACGGTCTCTGAGAGACATGATGAGAGATGCAGTTGTTTGGTCGCTTGACCGCCTCTCCGGGGGTTTGATCCATCGAGCAGTAACGACGTTGCCTGGCTGGCGAGTTGGGGTTTTTGACTGTTCTCAGGTCGTCGCGTGATTCCGAGTTGAAGTGTAAATGGACGAATTCACTAATGATCCTGTACAGATTTTGTTTTATGGTGCTAGAGTTGCTAAAGTAGTTGAGGAAGTTAGCAGGATTCTCCTCCTGTCCTTCTCTGAGGATAGTTTAGGGAGGAATCGGGAGTATGGCATTCTGAATACTCCAATGAATGTTGGCAAGTCATTTTCTCTGCCCAATGTTTGTACCGATTCCTTTATAGCTTGATTGGCCTTGATTAGAATGTCGGCATCTGAAAAATGCAAGATTTTGTGGTCGTCTGCATTGGTTGTTTTATCTGCTAATATGCAGATTGCGTCTAGCCAGCATGTTTATTGGCTTTGTAGCGTATGCTGCTAGTGCGGCTGCATATGTCTTGGTAACGAGTGGGTTTGTTTAGGTTCATTGTTGGACTGGTTGAGTTGGTGTGTAGGGGAAGTATGGCAGAGATCTGGGCTGAGACTGCAGTTACAATTCGTTCGGCGGTTCCGTCGCTTTCGATGCGTAGCTCCTCTATCATCCTGGAGAGAACTGACGGTAGAGGCCTTTATGGCTATTGCAATAGCTGTGATTTGTTCTAAAATCGGCGTTACTAGATCGGTGGTATTGCTGTCGATCTTGCTTCGGAGAAAGTTCTGGGAACTGGATCGTAGTTGCGGCTTGTCAATGTGTTGAGATGGGGTCGTCGTTCGTTTTTTGTTGACTGCCGGGGTCGGATTTCCCGGACATTTTCGCGTTTGCGCGTGATTGCCAAACTAATAGAAGTGATTAGTACTTCTATACCTTGGTATACATTGAGAATTATTGAGAAATGCCTATTGTAAGTTTACATATATAGTTCATTTACAAACTGAGAGAAGTTGATGGTATAGCTTGAAGATTACACAACCGTGCGAAAAAAGAATCATTCATCGAAAAACCCATCAAAGTCCCAGTAACCCATTTCAT
>QLPI01024632.1:0-22783 GCA_003314275.1 Chroogomphus rutilus
ACACAATCATAAAATTCTGTGATTGTGATACCTTCATGTTTAAGAAAACCAGCCACTACTACTTACTATTGGCACCCCAGCCTCTCACATAGTCAGTCGCGGGTTCCTGTTCTTCTGTCTGACCTGACCTGCGGTCCTGCCTTTCTACTCAGGGAATGTGTGATGTCTGAAACAATCAGTGAGTCTCAGATTGGCCTTTGGGAGTCGACATATGGCACCAAAAGCAGTTCAGGACTTCGCGATCTCCGAGCGATCGAGCGCGAATGCGAGTAGAAGATTCAGAAACGCTAGCCACATGTGGAGGTTTCTGCGGATCGCCCATACCAGATTAGTCGTGACAACCTTGTAAATATTAGAATATACAAAGGACAGCAGAGTTTCCGGGGCTTGAAGGTTGAACCGTCACAGACAAGGGACCATAACTGTGACGTCATGCAGATGAACTGATAAATTACACGGCTCAACCAAGTATGGCCAACTCAAAGGACAGTGAGGCAGCATGGGTTCAAACCACACTTTCAGATCTGCTCTCTTCGCCGCATATTTCATTTCGTTCTCCACCCGGTATGAGGATGGGTCCGGGACCAATCGACTTATTTAGCACTAGATTCAACAATGCTTTCACAACGGACGTCAAGGCCGTTGTAGCCGGAGAACAGGTTAATCGCGAGGGACTGAAGGAAAAGCTTCTTGCGTTGCAGCGACATTACGGTGCTCCGGACACCATGAAGCAATCGTCGCCCGAGCAAGAAGATACATCCAGGGAGGTATGTTTGATAGTAAAACAAAATCGAGATTTTTCAGCCCAAGGTGGTAAATTCTTTCTCATAGGATAGCTATGGCGAGATCCATGTATCCTTTTCTGGGGCAAGCAAGTACGTAGGAGATTATGAGGTGTTCGTGACCGCTCGGTGAGTGCCATCACTCAAACACTGAGACACTGGGAATGATCAATGTTCGTCGTAGTGTGGTGACTGGGGATAGCGGTAGAAAGATCTCGTCACTGAATCTGCAAGGGAAGCCGGAATTATTTGCGACACCTACGTTGTAGTGCCCGTATCGTGATGTTGTCTGCAATACAAGAAGGACACCCGTAGTCAAATAGAGAAACTTATCCTATCCCATTGACTCGGATGTATTGGGGAACTTTTAGCCCGCAGAATGGATGCTGTTGTATCAATCGAAAGTAAATAATGGAAAAGGCCGGGCAGGACGTCAAAAAGGGGGTTCTGGATGTGATGCTTGGAGGTGACCCGGGGAAGGGAGAAGGGTGGGTCAACCCGCATCGTGGTAGAGAAGGATGGTCGTGTCTTGTGATAATGATTGGTTTCTGCACTTAATGAGTCATGAAAGATCTGACGTTCCTTATAGACTGCACACACACCAGTAATATGAAGTTCCATTGGTAAAATCATCGACTTATCTCCTGTAGGTCCACATTGTTTCTATTACGCCATTGAATAAACATTTCTTATCCCTGTACCAAGATTGGTGGTGTAAGGGGAGCAGCGTATGATTGGATCTTGGGCACCTTCCCATCAGTGCGGAGCTCTGAGCCTTGAATACCTGGTGCAATCCCAAGTGGTAATCATCAGCCCTACATCTTGAGCATGCATTGGCACTTGAATCGACTCTTTATGTCCTCAAAGTTGAGACCGCCGACATGAATGGGGCATCTGTATGTCGCACTACTAGTACTCAATTCCGATGGAGCAAAGGCTGGGTGCTAGTGGATCAAAGGGGGAGTTAAGAGTTCGCGCTAATCTGCGCGAGAAGTGACAAAAGTGTTGTAATATCCCATATCCTCACCCTTACATGACTGTTGGTCACGGAAGAATCTCTCAGGCTGGTGAGGTGAGATACTGTAATGTCGCGACGATGAAGTCGTTCAAGGCCCAGGAATATGATAGTTCTTCGCAACCAACGAATATGTCGCGTTCGTTACTGTGGTATTCTCGTTACCGTTATAACCATTCTACAACCTCTTTGGGATATAATTTTTTGATGAGACGAACGTTCAGTGCCTGACCTCAACTCATGGTAATGAAAGCTGAGAAGTTTTATATGGCGCAGTATTTTCTTCCTTTTGTTTATCCCGCACGGATAGAATTTGGAAGGCTGTGGTACGTGGGATATAGAAGCGAACAGAGTGCACCAGTACAGCTTCTCAAGGCCAGAGATGCGTCATCTTCATTCATACATACATACAGTTGCTCTTTATAAGGTTGTGATTGTTATGGGCGTGTAGAGTTCAAGGGCGCGAGACTAAATTTCAGAAGCAACCCGTCTCCTTATGTAACCCGGCTTACCGCACTTGTTTCCTTCCGCCAAAACAGAACGCCCTACCGGTTTTGTTCGCTATTCACGACTATACCCCTTTGTGCCGTCAGCAGCGCTGATGGCGACGTTTTCTGACGGTTCTGTCAACGTAGAGAACATGGAGCCATTGGGCCAGCAACCGGCCATCCCCAGCATTCCTGTCAATGGAAACCTACGCATTCAACTCCAAGCTCTGTTGGATGACAAGGAGAAACAGCTTAGGCTTGCGGGGACACTCGGTCAGCGTTTTCTGGCGCAGCAAATGGAGCTAGAAGAGCGCATCAGTCAGCTGAACGATCTTGAGGCTGCAAAGACCAGTGTGACGGATGACGAGGTCGTGGAAAGTGAAATCAGGGATAAACTTCAGGAACTTAAAGATACTATGAATACTTGGGAATCTGAAAATCAAGATATGTTCGGTGCGCTTGGGAACAAGGTGTGTGTTTGTGCGATTACGTGGGGCCTCAAGTGACGCGTATAGAAAGGTTAATGGTGTGCCACCGTCACCTCCAGCAACGACTCTCCCTTCATTGGGCGTTGAGGATACATCAGTTGTTGCTTCACCTACTTCTGGACCTTCTGCTGCACAATCGTCGCGTCGTGCAAAAAACGCTGCGCATCGTGCTAACGACGTCGGTGAGTGCATGGCCATATGACTTGGTATCGGCTATGATTAAATACTGCTTTTAGAGTTTGCTTTTGAGATTGGTAGCAGTTTATTAACCGAAGTGCGAAGACTGCAGAGTCTACTTGCCGAACGAGACAAAGCGATTCAGGATATGAAAGAAGAAAAAGATGATCTAGCAAAACTTGTAGAAGATCTTACTACGGGCTTGCGGACTCAAGAGGCTAGCGCAGGTTTGCACCTTTGCGTTCGCTGTTGTGCTGTCATTTACCACCTTGTAGATAAGTACAAGGAAGAGAACTGGAATCTTGAAGTCACGCTACAAGAATTGCGTACCCAGCTACAGGATGCACAGGCTGCTGCTCAAAATTCTGAGGCGGAGCGCAAGCGTGCTGCGAAGCAGCTTCTTACAGCCAGAGACACTGTTGATCAGCATAAGAACGAAGCAGAACGTCTGACCTCTAAACTTTCCGAGCTTAAAGCAAAGCACGAAACGGATGTTGCTCAGATGCGCAAACAGGCAGCTGGCTTGCAGCGAGACAAATCAGACTTGCAATCCGCCCTCGAGACGCTCAAGTCTGACATTGCGAAGAAAGAACGTTCGATAAAACGTTTTGGCAGTCCGCTAACGCCAAATGGCCTCTCTCCGTACGTTACCCCAGGGCAAGGCGAAGGCGAAGAGGAAGAGGACGTTTTCGGGACAACGGGTGGAGCATCCAACCGTCGGAAAGTTGACGCCTCTGGCCTCTTTGGCCCAGATGGTCTCGGTTCTGACTTTGCCGACTCCAGTCCGGATCCCAGTCCTTCTCGACCTCACCTAGCGCCCAATCATCCCAGCAACGAGATTGAAGCTTTGAAGCAAAGCCTTGCCCATGCTCAGCGACAGGTCAATATGCTTCGTGGTACCGTACAGAGGGAGAAGGAGCTGCGCATGGATTATAGGCGTAAACTTGCAGAAGCTGAGGGCAAACCCGAGCAATTCGTGGAGGTAGAGGAGGAAGAAGAAGAGAACATCGATCCTACCAAGATTCGCGCACGGCCAGCGAGAGGTCGCGGCCGAGGTTTACTCCGTCATGGGAGAGGCCTTCGATCTGGGTATTCCCAGAGACTCCATATGACCCCTGGAACGCCAGAGTCAGAGTTCTTAGAAAATATTGACGAGACCGAGGCTCAGGATATAAGTTCTGAAGTGACCCTTAACCAAAAAGAGCAAAGCCTCGAAGAGCAACATGAAGAACCACTCGTGGAAGATGAGGATGAAGGTATCTCTCAAATTCGTGATCGCCGGGTCAGTGCAGAGGGCATGGATCCTGCCTTCGCCAATGTTTTGCGCAATTCGCCATTATCGCCCATTCAACATGGTTCTAGTCCGTTACGTGAGATGATCAGCGCCCCAAGTCGCGGTGGCCGCAGGGCCAGAGGTGCAGCACCTCATTTGACCGAGCAACGTCCGTCGTCGCTAGTCGAACCAGCTGGTGCACTGGCCGCCGAGCTTGGTATGACGGAGGATGCTCTGGGTCCTGAATTTACCCTTACCACACACGTCGAGACTGCAGACTTTGCGTGTCAGACAGACCCAGAGCCGGAACCCGAGGCAATACCCACTCCCATCACCGTGGCTGCTCATGAACCGCCATCCATCGAAACATGTGAGATAGCTGTTCAAGTAGAAGAAGAGATCCCACAAGTCATCACCTCTGACGTTGAGCTACAAGTGACACCGCCATACGTCGATGCAGCAACAGATGCTTCGGTCGCGGTTATGAATGATGTGCAAGTTCAAACTATACCTGCCCCCCTTACGGTTGAAATGGACATACAGACTGTTCCAATGATGCAAGAGTTTGAGTCAAGCATTCCAACCATTGTTGGCAGTATTACGCCTCGCGGAACTGTCGTCGCTGCCGTGTCAGAAAGACTTTCAGTTGGTACCGATGACGATGGAGAGGCTACGGAGGCCGACACTGGAACAGAAACAGAGGGAGAATACACAGATGCACGAGAATTCCCCCCTGCAGTGACGCCTGCGACAGCTTCCACGGCGGAGTTCTACTCTACGCGGTCTGGCCCTCCAGAATCTACTGCTGACTTTCATTCCGTACAGACTGGCCCACAGGAGTCTATCAGTGACTTTTACTCTGTGCGGTCTGAACGCCATGAATCTGATGCGGACGACAGCGACCAGGAAAGCATCAAGGCTTCGAGGCTGCATCGGATTCGAAGTTCGAGTCGGACTACTGGTTCTGCCATTGCCTTTGGGTATGCTAATTATCAATCAGGGACGCATCCATTACTACCGCCACCGCCTCCGCCTCGAGTTATGTCCGAGGAAGCAGTGCAAGTTGAAGTGAAACTACCTGAGCTGAAGGAAACCTCAATCCAGACCGATGATTGGACTCCGGAACCAGTAACTCCGACACCCCCCACATCCTATAGCTTGTTCCGTGTCGGTGCTCACACCCAACAATTCCAATATATTGCACCTCCTTCCTCTGGTCCTTCTACTCCTGCAGGATCTTCCCCCCAATCTATTTCTTCGCGAGATTCTGCCTTAACTTTGACTCCTGCTTCGCGCCGACCTGGCACAACTTCTCTAATCTCGAGGGAACATAACCAGAGGCCCTCAATCGAAGCTGCGCTTGCTGCTGACGATGCCGTGCGCACACGGACACAAAGTACGCAGGCTCTATTGACACCCGTGGACAAAACGCGTCCCCCTACAATGATGCTTCCCCCTCCTCCACGCATGCCTCCTCCACCCGATAGAAAGATCTCAACTGGAAGCACCAGAGACATGCCTCCTCCTCCTCCTCCTCCTCCTCCTCGTCCGACATCACCACCCCCACCAGAACTTATCCAACGAGCCACCACGCCGACCTTTGGGGGTACCAATCTGCTTGTTCCTTCTCGAGGTCAAATTCGACAGCATGGCGCAAGCATGCCTCCTTCTCAGCAGGGTCTTGGCCGTCGGCCATCCACCAACAGTTTCCGATCAGCAGCTAATGCGGCAGCGCATGCCAGTGTTTCAGGGGCAACTGGAATATCCAATATTGAAGCAGTCCGGCGACACCAATCTGCCACGTCTCTCGTCTCCAGTCGACATTCCAGTCTTGCTTCTCGTCGGTCGTCTGTATCTTCTGATCATCATCAGGTCCGTCCACCTCCAGAACAACCGCCGCCTAGAACAGCTCCCACTACACCGGGGCGCGCCTTACAAAGTGCAGACCAGAGCTCAACAGATCCAGCTATCATCCATGCTATTACCCAGACTATGATTGGTGAATTTTTATACAAGTATACTAGGCGCGTTGTGGGGAAAGGTCACGGGGAGAAGAGACACAAAAGATTTTTCTGGGTTCATCCTTACACCAAGACATTGTACTGGAGTTCTGCTGATCCAGGTTCTTCGAGTGTCAGCGAATCCAGCGCAAAAAGCGGTGAGTGGTTTTGTTTCTTATCCTCCTGATTTCATTACTGACGGTCACATGTAGCATATATCGATTCAGTGCGCTCTGTTCTAGACCCCAATCCAATGCCACCAGGGCTTTACCAGTATAGTGTCGTGGTCTCGACACCGCAACGAGAGATGAAGATCACAGCCCCAACCAAAGAGAGGCATGACATATGGTTCAATGTAAATGTTGACCTTTATCTCAGTCATTACTGTTGTTGACTCAATTATGTAGGCTCTCAATTATCTTCTTGCTCGTCCAAGCACTGCTCCGGCAAACTCACCCCAAGGGGCTAGATCAACTGCTAACCAGGGTCCTTCTCATGGCTTTATGAGACTTCCAGTCGAGGAAAGCGGGCGCAAGGAAAACCTAGCCAGTCCCCGAAGTGCTAGGAGCATGGGTTCTGCCAAATCAGGTGACTCCTCCTGGAATATAACACCCCGTGCCCAGCGTAGTCAATCACGATTGTCGACGCATGGCTCAGTTGGCAAGCGGTCTGGCACTCCTGCTGCGGAATATTTGCGCTTGGCAGGTCCTGACGGTCCTGCGAGTCCTAGTAAATCCGATTATGAGTATGTTCCAGGTCGTAACGACGAAGATGATTTGGACTTTGAGATCCACGATACTGTCGTTAATGGCGATGGATTTGAAGGCTTAGAGAATGTTAGAGCATGCTGCGATGGACGGCATGATCTAGGCACGCTGACTCGCAAGCCCCACCCTCATCATCACCACCATCACAACCACCACCATCCTCCTCACCCTAATGCGATTTCCCAAAGTCAGAACCAGGAGCAGACCGAGCCAGCATCACGCCCAGTGTCTCCGTCTGCATGGTCTTTCCGCTCACGAGCTGGGAGTACGACCTCCCATGATAATGCAAGCATTTGGTCCAGATTTGGCACAAAGCGTTCCAAAGGGCCGCCACCCGTCCCCGCTTCGCCAGGCGAGCGATAGTCTCTCGTTAATGACAGAAAGAACCTACGATTCATCCCACATCTTGAAGGAAGCACTTAATAGTCGTGTTTTGTTTTTTTTCGTTTTCACATATACCTAATACCTCGTCAATTACCTATATCCTTGTTCGCCTTCTTTAATGTTACGACCTGTGTATTGAATTGTGCGAGTACAGTCCCTCATTTTTTTTTTACCGAATATTCAATTGCCCATATGCCTTGTTGCAATGCCATGTGTTGTGATTACTTTGTCGTTCAACCCAGTATCTTTTTTTGCTCCGTACATAAAAGAAATGAATGACATTCGTAACCCAAGAGATAAGATATATCAAGACCTTACTGCGGCATCATCACTCGTCGTGATACACACAGGAATTCAGTTTCAGGCCCCTTGGTGGCTGCGTTCGAAGGCTTTAGTAGAGTCTGTTGTAGGTGCGCTCTGACATCCACTACGAGCTGAGAAATAAGTCTAGAAGATAAACATATGAAGAGCCATTAGAGGAATTGGAAGGGTCATCGGCCAGATGAAAGAAAGTCAAGAGACAAACTCGTTTCGTTGCGCTATTCTTTTCTTCAGTTGTGCCAATCCCTCCTTACCGGTCAAACCAAGACTAGCAAGAAACAAATCCACCTTACTCTGGAGGATAGCTTGATCCAGTCGATCTTGCATTTCTTCCACTGACCTGGCTGTCGTTTGCGTAAAAGTAGGTGCGAGCAATGAAGTCGGGGTTTCGTTAGGAGATGTATTGCCTCTGGGAGACGATTGGGGGTCCATGGGGTTGATTTCTTTTGCTAAACGTTTCTGAATAAGGTGAGGTGGCCCAGAAGATACGGGATGTGGTTTGGTATCCTGTGAGAAGATACAAGTTGTGTAAGAAGCACGAATTGTTGAGACAGATCAGTCCCTCTATTACAAGATTTGCTGTTTCCGCCTCATGAGGGTCAACGGATTGTTGTGAGGTCCCAGGCTTGGGTGTAGCGGTTTGAACGGTGAAAGAATTGTGATGAGGGTCAAAAATAATAACCCGTTTCCATACGGAATGTGTGTGGTGCATTATACACGTATTTCCAGGATGTAGCTCGCGGAAAGGTTGTCGTGCTGTGGTTGATGTGGAAATATAGTCTGATGAACTCGATAAGCGTGAAGAAACCTGGTCGGTTTTCTTCCCAAATCTCAGACTGTTTGGTCTATGGTATGTCCTCTGTGGTTTAGAATGTTGTACATGATGATGGCCTTTACGCTGTTCCTTGTCATAAAATTGTAAATTAGTGAGAGTGTATGAATATCGCATGCGCTTGGAAGGTAGAGAGCGTTGGCCACATTTCCGTTTAAGCTGGTTTGGGGAAGATAGCATCTAGGACTTTGATATATGCTGGTCAGTGACATGGCTCGGTTGAGGGTTATAAAAAGCAGAACCTGTATGTTTAATCAATGAGAAAGATGGGGGAGATAGAATTAAGGTATAATGTCAAATGACTAAGATAAAGGGGTCACTATTAAGCCAGCCTCAGACGCATCTCGCAAGAGTGGCAGAACAAAAAATCAGCCTGAGTTTTATGTAATGATAGACGCGTTCCATCACGTGACCTTTATACAACTCCAAAAGACCCTGACATTCATATATACACTTTCATGTTGTCCAGAGATCTTTCTAGTCAAGCTCAATCCATCGAGTTTCCGCTGCTTGGCCATAAAGATGACCAAACAAAGAATTCCTCAAAGCCTCCAGTCGTCAGTGCCTCTTCGCTCCTTGCGAATTCTATTGCTGCCAAGTCTCCAGCAAACCCGTTTAAAACATTATCAGCACCTATTGACCGTATTATCGGACCGCTTATGCGACCTGGATTTGGACTACAGATTTCTGGGCCTCCGGGCACTCATGTAGAACAGTTGCTCATCGGACTAATAAAAAGTGTCACCAGCGACGGGAAAGAGGTTCTAGTTGTAGGTGCGTGAATATGCGTATCCCCTCGTATTTATTGGAGTAGTGAGCAAGGTATATTTCTATAAGACATGCAAAATAAGCTCAAGGCATCGAGTATATGTGAATCACTTGATAATGGTACGCATTGAGTTCCCATTGTTGCCGCTTTAGTATTCTTGATTGAAGACTGTGATCAATAGATGAAAAATCCGACAAAGTTTATTATCATACGCTTCATAAAATGGATGAAGTGATCAAACTTTTGACCACGTTGCCAGACTTCCTGTCGACACATCCAAAAGTCTGTCTCTCGGAGATATCTCGAATAATCCCATGTTAATTGACTTGCGCACACAGGTATCCCTCCTCATCTTATCTTGTCTCTCATTTCCATTTCAAGTGGAATCTGACTTTTCTGCACGAAAAACACAATTAAACCATGTTCGCGCGCTGATTATCAAGTTGTGCAAGCTCCATGGTCTTGTGGTCAGCCACATCCGTGCCTCTCGGAGTCAATAATCAGACATTCGTTATTAGGTAGTCATCACATCAACCATGTCCCTCAATTTCATCAATCCCGATGGTTCACGAGGGACACGTGACAATGATTCTACAGGAGTCATGATACCCTCGATCGGTAAGAGTGCCTTTTCATCCTCGAATTACTTTTCATTTTAACTCTTTCCACTGAAAATCTTTAGATCTATCCTGTAAATCCATCAGCTCTCTCATCATTTCTAGGGTGAACCGAACATCAGGGTGAGTTCTCATGCGCTTTAGGGAACCGACTTTTTTTTTCTCACCTAACCGCTGGGTAGTTGGGCTGTACTGACACCAGCAACAAGCCAAGAAAAGCTTTCAGTAGAATTTGACTACGTAGTAAGCATTAGGCTCCTTGTCTACCTCGCATTTCTCTGCGTTGGCCTAACTTCTCTTTTCCTATTAGGGTGTCGAGATGAGGGACAAGACCGGCTGAAGCAAATCCATGGTTGATCTGTTATCGTTCAAGCCATATATTTTTAACATGGATTCAGTGAAACTGGTCTTTGCTTGCCAAAGCCACATCAAGGAAGCAGGAGAGTTACTGGATCAACACCCATACGCAGGCCTGACAACATTTCTTGCTTTTCACATGGTATGCATATATATTCTTGATCATTTTTCTCTCCTAAAATACACAGATTACTTCGCCTCGCGCAGTGCACACGTTCTGGTTTATTGCCAAATTGATCTCTCATAACCAACCATCAATTGCGATAGCAATAGATGGAAAGATAAGATGCAGTAATTTCAGGCAAATATATGCGGACAACTGGAGCTTTCTAGCCTTTTGGAAAATAGGAAGATACGTTCTCCATATTCTCAACTGAAAAACAACCTCCCCTTCCCGAAGGAAGATCATTTTGGTGCATCGGCGTTGAAATAATCACGTTTTAATCACAAAATAATATTGAAGGTACGTTATCAGCCAATACAATATGGTTCAGATTCTCATAGTAAACTATTGTTATGATAAGCTTAAAAGTATTGTAGCGTGCAGGTTACATGTCCATAATGTTTACTACTAAAAGCTGTCAACAAATGTCAATGGAAAATGGAATTTCGACGTACATTCACCCGATCCCGTTTGACACCGTTAGAATTCGCCAGATAGGGCTCCCGGGCTTTGGAATAACACGGGTTTTCCTTTCAATGACAAAAACGATATCCTGTCGGTACCTCCTTGAGTCACAACACTAACCCAAGTAATTGTTTCGGTGAGTTTATACTGTGTTATAGTTGAACCTCAATACTTACACCGCTCCAGTGTCCACTTCAAACTCTGTCGAGTCCGTGGTGGTCCACGTGAATGAGACGTGCACCTTGTCCACTGATGGCTCCTGTTGAAACAGAACCTGGCGTTAGGATCTTTGTGCTACCCAAGTCTACGATGGACTGACCTTGGAACCGTGGTGATATTCTTTGGCCTGGAATTTGACAGTATCGGGGTTGTAGTGGCCCTGCAGTGCGAGAAGCTTCTCCTTCAACCCATCTCGGTCGACAGGCACCTCATCGACAAGACCTTTGGCATCGGAAGTAAAGGTATTATTGAAAATGGTACTGAACAAGTCGATGGGCCCTGGACCCGTAGGAAAATTAGGTATAGTGGGAAATGAGATATGGGGTGCTTTGAGGAGTGAGCCGAGAGCTTCCTCAACCCACGCAGCAGGAGATTGGGGAGTGGATTGGGCCATGGAGAGATACTGATGTTGTGTGTTCCTCCAGGATGAAGACCTTTTATATATGCCCAGAGCAGGCGCCCGAACGGACCTGAAGGCGAATAATGCTGTCATTCGTGTACCTCTAGCGGACGGCGAAACAGCATTAAATCTTGTGACTTTGTACTTTGTACTGCCCTCCTCCGAGCTGCGGCCAGGCCCTGAGTTAGACGCTTCGGTAAAAATCGTGATATTTCCCCTTAAACTCCAGGACCGGAGGAGGCGCGCATGTAAAACGCTCGGCGGGTTTGTACAGCAAATAGCTACGCTGGAACTTGGGCAACTCCCGCATTTCCTGATACACCAAATAAGGATAACTGCTATTTATCTACCTAGGCTGACTCATACAAAGTGATGGAAACTCTCGTCGGCTTGCAAACATTAAGGGATCCGTTTGTAATACCTCCGTATACGTTACATGTCTTACCACGGCGTCGAATTTTTACTAGATCCAATCGGTACAGATGAACCACCAGTGAGCTGTAGTTTTTGATGAGTTGAAGGGATTCAATGGCAAGAACCTGAAAACAGCGTACCGCTAGAGTGATTTGCTTGTGCACAAAACATAAATCTACATGACGCAATCATAGGGTCATTGCATGTGTCATACAGATGGAGAGAAAACACTTGCAATCCACGTAAGACATGGCGTCATTATTTTGATCTTCCATGAGCATGTCACTAAAATCGAGCTCAGTCGCATCCAGGTCCTGTCGGGCAATCGAGAATTTTAATTTGCGGCCTCGTTGCTTTTCGCGATACATTAGAATATGGCGAACTTGGGTCGAAAAGTGTGTTTGAACAACCGGTAGGTGAGGCTATATAGTCCACGATGAGAACAAATTGTAATGATAGGAATAGACCGCTAACACTAGAAGGACTGAGGCCATACGCGTTCTCCACACAATACAGGTCTATCAGAAGCTGGGAAGACACAGATCCTCCTAACCATAGGATCATCTGTTCACCATTATCTGTGATAACCAGCGAATCAATACCCTGACACAAGGTGAAGAGTAGGTTGCAGAACGAATTTACCAACTAGATATAAGCCATTATTTTCCATCCAAAGGTAACTGTTCCTCATCAGCGCAGGCAACTGTAGACGACTAGTGGTATTGTTTGGGATGCAGATATCGTCTGTTAAATCATGCAAAGCTAGCAACCGTGGATAGAGGTATTGGATAGCCGCGGCAACTCCAAACGACAAGACTCTGTGAGCATGAAAGTTACGAACATCCGAAACTACATTTCCTCCTGGTATAGAAAGAATCTGGTTCGAGAGAATGATTGAAACTCCCTTGAGAACTGCACTAACCTTTGATTGGGCGACTTTTCAAAATCGTCAGAACATACAACGGAAGCAGTTTGAAATGCTCTGGTAGAATCAACTGAGGAAGAAAACAATGAGTACCAGTTATCATATAGACTTTAGGGCAAAATAGACCTGGGATGGAGCTGAAGACGCGGCACAATTTCTACGGTATGCCAATAGCAGGCCGACACACTTTTCTGTGAGTGCCTCGCGGATATTCCGAAGCGGACGAGATAACATAGACGTGACCGCTAGGAAAAAAGTGTTAGGTCAAGTTACAAGTAAACCAGCAACTACCCACCTTCTTTCAGCCAGTAGGCCACTACAGTTTCTTGATCTGCAAAGCGAAAAACATTTCCCGCAAGACTCGATACAGGGATTGCGATGTTACATGTTCTCACACGGCGTTCACCAGACGCAGTTGTGTAAAGAAGTGCACTTTGTAAGTAGGCGTCTGAACGTTCCGCCAGTGGAATCCCAGAATGTTCCAACGAAACGCAAATGGCCTTATCTGGGTCGCATGTGCCCAAATTCACATCAGTTGCAGACCGTTTGTGGACATTTCCGTAATATTGGACGATTCGAAGTCCTAGCCGAATGCGCTGGTTAGTCGCGAATAAATCCACTGGCAATTGGACAAACCTTTAGAGCAGCGAACTCGCATCACGCAATTGTACACGGTCTTGCGAGAGACTAATCGCCGAAGTTGAGAAAATAGCACTTCTTCGTCGAGAGACTGGTTGTACCGTGGATGAAAAAATATTTCTCCACCTGTCAGTGATGGTATAATCGCTGGAGAGTAAGATCAGTATTTAACGCTTGATGTGTAGACAAAAGCATCCAAATTCACCAACTGAACCCATATCCATAGATTGTGATGGAGTCAAAAAGAGACTTACACCGACACCTTCTTCGGCGCATTCTTCACCTAGTTCCCTCCAAATTGAATCCTGGGGAGAAAAGAGCGTCTTTTCTTTGTCAGTGCCGTACAAATTGGACTCTTCTCCTTCTCGAAACCCTAGAGCACCGCGCCCGACGGTGGGCATAGAGGACTGAAAAGCCACGATTTGACCACCACGTCCTGCCTTTGAGGAAGTAGAGTCAACATCACAAAAAATGAAATTCATTTGGCTCCACTTGCCAAGCAAGCCAGCGAGGCACACAAAACAGATCCCATGGCACTTTCGTGCAAAGGAGTCTCAGCAAATCGTTGTGGTATCGATTTTAGAAGACCGTCAATGACATGGCTGTGTGGCGTACTTGAGAGCATGTATCACATGAAAAAATGAGATTTCTACCGTGATTCTTGGGGGGAAGCAAATAATTCATCACCAAGTGGCACAAAGACTTCGTCAATATCGGCTACAATGTGCATACTGGCTTGAGCCATATCACTCTGTCATAAAGTAAGGGTTCCGCGTGACTTAAGTATCACACTCATTCACGATACGTACGGATAAATTATAGAAATGCAATGTCCGATCGAATGTAATTATCGCAATTTGACTCCTCGACGGGAGACAGGGATTATTGATAATTGGTTGGTCGATGTTCTCGTTTTGAGTTATGGAACCATATAAAATGTCGATCAAACTTGCGCAGGCAGATTGGACAAGTCCTGACTGCACTGCTTTAAAACTCACGTCAATGGCGAAAACATACCGCATAGGCTGAGGTGGACGACTGGTGGTCGGCCGAGGATGTGGGGTATAGTAGGATGGCATGAGACGTGGGTCCGGCTGAGCGGCCCAATATCCTTCAGGAACGCCGAAATCAACAGTGCCTTTGCAAAGCTCGGGACGTTTGAGATGATCTAGGCGACGTAGGTTCGAGTCAAGTCCACAGAAGTACTCCGAGCTAACTGGCACGCAGCATGGGCCCTCCTGTCACATTTTACTGTCGTACGAGAGCTGTAGAAGGTGCATACCTTCTGTCTCAACCCCGCAGAAATTGCACTTCCATTTAGATCCACCGTTAACAAAAAGGCACCATGGATTCACGTATGCACGACACCAGGGTTGGGAACATCGTGGGGGACCAATATCACCAAACTCGATAAAAGGAATGGCTTCCTCCTCAGACTGTTGCTCTGCGAATGGCTGGATAACTGCTGCAAGAGGAATGTTGCATGTTCCAGCAAGATCGGAGGAGTTGGGTATTGCATAAGTGGTGAGCCGAAGAAAACGTGGGGTTGAATTGCCTGCCGGAGCGGGTGAATTGCTAGGCGGGAGGAGAAGAGCAGCTGCTAACCCTGATCTATTGCATGATAGTCAGAGCCCGAGAGAGGTACTGGCTGTTCTGAAGTGCATGTCATGTACGATTGATTCGACCATAAAGCTTGGTCTTCTTCACCGACACTTATCGGCGAGGGAATCTGCTCTGGGTCGATGCGAGATCGTAAACCTAACCAAACGTCCATTACTAAATTGGAAAGAATTAGCCATATAACCAACCTTTGAACGGTTGCCCTGCACTATGCGGTGGCTGTCGAATGTGGCGATCCATGCATCAGTGCGAGAGAATCAAGCGGAGTTTGTAAGTGTAAGAACTGATCGAATTCGTGACTTGAGAATTAAATACATCATAGATAATGTACTTCAAAGTTCTTATAGCCTAGCACTGTGATACGGGAACAACTGTGGAATTGATTAAAGAAGATTGGTGCCAATCACAAGATCTCTCCTCGTGAAAGACGAGAACTCAGGTCATAGCCGTTGGCGAAGTGTGAAAGTCTTGCATCTATCACAAACCCCTAAAGGAAAAAACGGCGTTTGAGATCTCATGTGGGATCAGTCATGAAAACAAGAACCTTCTCGGAGTATGCTGAAGATCGTCTTATCAGTGATAGTAACGGAGCTAAAAGTGAATAAATTGCACCTTGCAACTCGCGGTGGAGTCTATCCAGTGGAATAACTCGTCTAACGATGAATTCACCACTTTCGAGGAGTTGCTTGGGAAGGTTCTCAATCGCATTGGCACTCTCCACAGGCACGCGGAGAATAACGAGCTTCATATTAGCAGAGGTCATACCTGGAGAGTTGACCTAGGTCAGCTCCAATCAATCACCACTCTGCACATAAGAGGCCAGCGGTGCAGACTCAATAAACAGCTGCAGACCAGGATCGCTGACCATCAATGGGGAAGATTCGATGACGCCGTCTGCTTTAAAACCAGTTTCTTCTTCGAGTTCTCGGAAAGCTGTTTGTTCAGGAGTCTCTCCCTCGTCTATCAGACCTAGTAGTGGTATGTCATCCTTAAAGTCCAAAGCTTAACCGTCTGACAAGGTACCTGCGGGTAATTCTGGAATTGAGGCATCAATCTAGCTAATTATGCAAGTCACATTAGGAAAAAGGTCACCAACCAATAACAAATTTCTCTACTGGAGGACGATACTGCTCAATTATGATAGTAGCCGGAGGGGATCTGTCCTTTGGTTGCAAGAGAGCCAGGATTGCGACAGCTATCGTTATCATCAACATACATCCTCACAACAACTGTTTATTCCAACCATCAATGCCCGAGGCACCTCTCGTTTTTCTTTCTGCAGCTTCCCATGATCGCTTAGAAACAACAGAGAATTTGGGAGCCTGCATATGCTTAGCAAATTCTGTAAAATACCTCTCTTCCTTCTTGGTCGCAGAATTTGATTTTCTTTAGCGTCACCCACTTTGCTTCTGATGTTGGTAACTCCTCCCTGGATATTATATGTGGCATTCTGGACATGATGCGTGGAAAAATAAAGCTTCTAGGTGATGGTTGGTGTAACGGCCGTCGACAAGAGGGGAGCGCAGAGGATTTGGGTAATCGCATACATCGGACTACGAAATAACTGTAATTACCCCTCTTTTGGAATATATTTCCGTTTCCTTACCCCCCAACGACGTCCTGTCAACAGTGACTCCTTTGATTAAAATGTCTCTCAATGCTGATTCGTCCGTCCATAACTGTGCCGAGAAGCTCATGCAAATCATAGAGCGCGAATCTACGAAGCGCGCTGAGTGGTACAAATGCGAGCACGAGTTATTACAGGGCCAAATTGAACAACTCACTCAGGACAAGGACGTCGCCCAAAGGGAAGCACAGAAGGCTAAGGAGGAATCAGCGGCTTACAAAGCTGAGATAGAAGGATACAAACATGATATAGACTCTGTTGAGCAACTTCGGGCAGAGGTTCAGGACTGGAAGAATAAGTATGATTTAGCCATGAGATCTCAAAATGAGTTGCAGAAAAAACTGGAAAAAACCAAAGCACGTTTCTCACAAACTATAGTGCCTGTTGAGACATTGGGTAAGTCCATCAACTAAAGTTTTTTGCTGGCATGGGAGACCTTCCAAATGGACGAGGATGCACCCTGTCAGAGGTGTAGTCCTCATTGCCAAAGGGATCATTCCCTAATTTTTCCTAATCTACTAGTCATGACAGCGCGAACTGATTCATTATAGAGCGTTATCCGTCAGCTTCCGTTAGAAAAGTCGGTGCTTCATCCATGACTGGAACCGTTTCCAATGGTGGGTTCCGGATGCATCATCGTCAGTTTAATTATCAATGCTATTTCCAAATATCAATACTCAAAACCCCTCAACCCCTCTAACCCAGACACTCGTAGAAAGCACCCTACTAATATCATGCTTCCAAACCCTGCTTTGGCTACGGCTGAGAGATCTTTGCTTCCCGCCCCTACTATGCTGTCCAATGTTGAATGTGAAGCTGCGCAGTCCAGCTCTTCGCCCACAAAATTACATGGCAATTCTTCATCCGATGTCACTGTATCTACACAAGCCATGGTTTCAACGTTGACTACTAGCGTAGGGACGAACTCCGTTCTTGACTTGGAATCCCACACTACAGACCCCGGTTCCTCAAAAAAACGGTTTTATTATAATGCTTACGAAAAATGATCGGTAGGTAAATGAAACTGATCAATTGCTGTTTTATCAAGTTTGATCATGCCTAGATAATCACATGCAGCAATTCAATTTGTACTATGCATCTCACTCTTAGTCTAGATCACATTGCTAATCTGAGCTAGGTCATTGTTTTGGCAGTTTCATCTGCCATATATGGCCTGAAGCGGGTACCAGAGAGTTTGGTTCTGTGATGCCCTTCTCAACATCAACTAATCGTTAAAGCATTCCTCCAGTATTTAGAATGATCGTTACACACGTCGATCTTAATGCTTAATATTCCGAAAGTTTCGCTCTCTGGAATTCACTTCAAACCTGAGCAGTGTGCATATACTTTGCCAGTATTTCTAGAAAGCTCATCACATAATGATCATGATATATACTTGCCTAAGGTAAAGAACCTAAAATAGTGTCAATAAATTTCAGGTGAAGTGTCTTCGTAGCCGAGAAATCAGGACTCCGAGATACCCGCCAGGCGTTTAAGCACTGCAAACTCAGTTTTACCGGCTGCTTTACACAGAGAGTAAAACCGGGAGTCAGGGTCAGACAGGAGCGCTGCGGGACTGTCGAATTCCACGATGCGCCCCTCATCTAGAAGCATAACCTGGGAGGAATTCATGATCAACAAGGAAGCGCAAACACAACAATGTACAATCCATACCCTGTTATAATCAACAACAGTCCTTAACCTGTGTGCAATGGTCAAGATGGTGCTGTCGGCAAATTCGCTAAAAAGGTACGCCATGTGTGAGAGAAAGGTAGAGCAGTGACAACGAGGAGCTCACTGGCGAATTGTTTTCCCAATAAGCTCATCCGTTGCATAGTCAACACTATAATCGTGTCAATGGATACAAACTTGTTGCTAGATTCAAAATATCTACCTTGCAGTTGCCTAAACATGATGATGAATTACAGAAATCAAGCGGATAACAGCATAAATACCTCATCCATTACAAGCACCTTGGCACGCTTGAGAATGGCGCGGGCCATGCAAATTAATTGCTTCTCACTGTGGCATTATACTGTAAGTTTGTTGTACCTTCATCGAGCAGCATAAGAGGGTACTCACCCCGTGGAAAAGTTATCTCCTCCTTCGGACACCGGAGAGTCAAGATTTCGGAATACGTTTTCATTTACTGTTTCCAGCTCGTCTTCAGGTACATCTCCGGAGGGGATGAGATGAACACGCTGGAGGGCTTCAAACTACGCCGTATATGCTATAATTGTCTTCAGATTAAGATCATCGAAAACACTCACGATCTCAGCATCCTCATATTCTTCGAAAACATCTAATGTAGACCGCAGAGTTCCACTCAAAATGGTAGGATCCTCTGAAGGAATATGAGTTTAATCCATGAGTAAACTTTCGGCACTCACGTGGGATGATAGTTAAACGGCTACGAAGGTCTGTAAGACCTAGTTTTGAAATATCCAGTCCGTCGATTACAATCCGACCTTGAGAAGCCTCCACGAAACGGAAGAACGAGAGTGCTAAGAACGAGAAAAAAAGGGGGTGAGGGAGGCCAAAATTAATGAGAATAGTCAACGCAAGAAACTGATGTTACCTAGTGTAGACTTGCCACACCCAGTCCGTCCGAGTATACCAACTCGTTCGCCGGGGTGTACGGTAAATGTCAGATTATGCAAGACATCAGGAAGGTCGGGCTGATAATCGACACTCAGTCACAATTATCTCAGCATTGATTGACCTCCCACTTACTGCATAACGAATACATAAGTCTTCCACAACGCATTCCCCTGGAACTACTTGAGTGCTATTTAAAATGCAAATTTCATTCATATTTACCTTGAGTGGGCCATGAGGCCGGTGGCCTTGGCTCGATAAACTCAGGTGCCTCACGGCGGAGTTCGGAGAACTCCTTGACACGTTCGACGGCAACCTAAGCACATAAAAAGTCAAACCCATGGCGGCTACATAGAACAGGGTTTCCTATTTACCAGGCTCTGCTCCAACCCAACGAAACGTCTGACCATGAACAGCAGCTATGAGAGAGATTAGCTTTCAAGTATAGATATACTCGTCGTCACATACGTCGCTTGTTACTGTTGACACAAAAGCAAGGGCAAATCCTGCAAGGGACGCATCGATACCAGGCGTGAGTAGAACGACCACGCCCGTGACACCGACAATCGCAGAACTAGTCAGGTTGAATCGTACAGAAAGCCAACGGTTTACCCCCCACCTAGATCAAACAAGAATATAATGACATGCGTCAGAAAGGGAGGCGAATAAATGCACTGACATCCAGAAATATGGGTTGGTATTTGTGTCGACATTTCGTAACATGTCACGGAGAAACTTGGATCCCGCTCCAAAGGCGCGCAGGATAGCGACTCCTGAAATTGTTTCGCCATAAATGGAGTAGAGGGGCGACCGTGTAACGGAGTCGAGCCGTCGCATGTCCCGCGACGTCTGTCCGTAAACTTTTGCAACTGAATCCGCGGTAAGAACAGACTATGTAATGAAATCTTTGTACTCCGTACCGCTGTAATATATGTAACCCAAAATAGAGGTAGCAAGTAAGAATGGGAGACCACCAACAACCGTGACCGCTACGATCGTGGTGCAGACGGACAGTGCATTGATAACCGTCCGACCAAAGTTGTCTGACAGAGAACTGTCGATTCCTGTACCAGATTTGGTAAGCATGGTTTACACAAGGCGTATAGACTCACCCTCAAAGTCTTTGCCAAAACGGTTGAGCAAGCGACCCCTTGATATAGTGTCATGGAAGCGGATTTCCGCGAAAAGAACAGCTTCAAGCAAACCTGCCAGAACAAATACATGATGTGGAGTGGTATGAAGATCAAAAGGTCGAACATACGCTTGTAGAGAGCTGTTGACGCTTGTATAGAGCCAAAATCTGACATATGCTTGGTGTGAATATTTCAATGAAACATATGCATGTCACTTACATAAAAAAAACCACCGCAGGGTTGAAAACACAAGCCCTATTGAGAGAATTCAAGACCACGGTCATCAAAAGGTGAATTTTGAATGACATACCGACAGCAGTCACCTGGTATCAAATATTATTACAGTAGGCGAATATAATTTCCTATAATGTAACTTACCCCTGCATATATACTAATATAAAAGATGGTGCTTCTGTTACCCTCTCCTTGTTCAATAGCAGCGGTCCACGTCCTGGACATGTTTTCAGAAATTGAACATAAGAAGGACAGAAGCACTCACTTGAGCCAACCATTTTCAAGCACGGGAGAAAGCGCTGCAAGACCCATTGCGACAATAAAGAAAGACCAATAAATGCGTCCACCGCACGCGAAAAAGTATGTCTGCCATATATCTCTACTGATTCTACCCACAGCCCTTTTCTCTTCTTCAATAAGTTTCCTCGGGCCCTTCTTTTTCGTCTCCACTGCCTTTATCTCATCATCAGAGCCTAGGGCAACGGTAGAGCTTGATTCAGATTCGGGCTCGATTTCTTCAGCCATCACCCTTGTTATTTGACTGTCCCTGACTTGTGGCACTAATTCCGGAGGTTGTTTCGTATCCGGATTATCAGACTGAACAAGACCATCCAAGACACCAGAGCTTTGGAAGGCTGTATTATCCCCCGCAAATGCCACCCTTCCGTTATCTAAGGCGACCACATAACTGGCGCCAGGAGCGCACAGTTGAACGTGATGAGACACTAGAATCACGGTTCGACCTTGAAGTAATTCGCCTTGAAGACATTTTTCGTAAAGGTGATGAGCTGTATGGGCGTCGACTGCCGACAAGACATCATCCAATAACAGCACAGAAGCTCTAGAGTATACCGCACGAGCAAGAGACACTGAGTGATAATATCAGTCCCCAATAGTCCAAAGAGAATATTATTTTACTTACCACGCGCTTTTTGACCACCAGACAGGTTGACCCCTCTTTCGCCAATCTCCGACTCATCGCCATCCTCTAATATTCTGAGATCGCTAACGAGGGCACAGACCTAAAACGGAGGACGTCAGCACTGGGGGGTAAATATATGAGAAACATAACTGTACCTCTAAGGTCTGTTTATATCGTTTTTCCACGTATGGCAAATTGAACAAAATATTGTCTAAACGAGTGTCGTCAGCTGGGAGTGGTAGCATGTTTTCAGACAGTATTATCTGACCTCGTATTGATGCATTGCGTAACCAAGCTGTTTGAGGGACGTATGCGCACAGCCCAGGTACAACCCATTCTTGCGGAACAGGGATATAGCCAGCGAATGACGCAATCGCGTCCGGTGGCGATCGTGGACAACGTATTTGACCACTTAAAAGATCAGCTTCTCCAAGAAGTGCTGATTAAAGTAATAAGTACAAATTTGCCGGAGAAGAGAAACACCATTTTACATAAAAGCAGAAGCGTCTTGCCAGAACCCAACTAAGCGCATGATTAAGTGTGAGTTTTGACATTGATGATATCTTGGCTATCAAAATGTCACGTACTCTTCCACAAATCAAGGACATTTCTCCAACAGGGAACTTCAGAGTTAGGTCGATTAGTATAAATTTATGTCTAGGAGTGGAAGCGGCACTGGATGCACTGCTCCCACTTGCTCTGTCTTGCGGCCATGTGACGGTGGCATTGTTAAGGGCAATAGTAAGATCCTGAGCCTCGAGAGGGGGTACTGCAGCCACCTCCGCCGATACCAGGTACTTTTCAATTCTGCGCACAGACACTAAAGACTGACCATCATCAAAAGAATCGGTAAATGACTACAAAAACAGGGCATGACTTTATGTCCCCCACCTGAAGCATATTAATAAAAGTTTCCGGCAGAGCGTTGAGGGCAAATTTCATCTCGGTGAAGACTAGGAAAAATTACACAAAAAAGGTCAGCGTACCGGAGACATAACCAACACGGAAAGAATCACCTGCAATCTAGAGCGTGTGGACAGGTTATGGCCATAGTTGAGAAAAAATGGACAAATGAAATATAAATTATGAGGCACCGAAGTAAATGCAATTGACGGGGTCAATGTTTGGCCCCGCACGACCGCGAAATGCCAGAA
>QLPI01024634.1:0-13481 GCA_003314275.1 Chroogomphus rutilus
GGGACACCCTTAAATCCCCCACAGGCACCACTAGTCCTGCCCACCTACTACGCCGCAATCTTTGTCGGACACGCAGTCGGCCGGACGGGGTCCACGCGCATCGTCGAGCTCACCGTGCCCGCGGACAACGTCTCCGGGTACGCCATATACGAAGGCAATCGACTCAAGCGCGCCGTGTTCATCAACCTCGACGCATGGGTCAGTAGTTCTACGGGCTCGCGTCCCAGCGTGCATGTACAACTTTCGGTCAGCGGCACGGGTTCTGGTGCATTGAGGATGGCTACCGTGCGCAGGCTGAGCATTCAGCACGCGGATGATGTGGAGGGATTGAAGATTGGTGGTCAGTCGTATGAGACATCGAGTGCGACGGTGAGTGGGAATGAGGACCTTGAGACGATTAATTTGAGCGATGGGGTGGATGTTGCGTCGACGGAGGCTATTTTGGTGAACTTCTAGGTCAGGTAATCCGAATTGTTTTCTGGAATTGTAACATTCGTTGGGGTTTTTCAATGTGATACGTACGGTGGTATATTACCAAAAAAAAATACAATACTTGATTGTAATGGCTTAATTATATGACCCAGGCTTCAGAAAGGATATATGGATCCTGAGATGTCCTTTATAAATAGATGGATTCTAAAATACTTTACAAGTTCTTCATGTTTCTTGCCTGTTTGACGACTGGTATATCATTGTGGGAAGAATCACCTTGAGTATGGATGATTGTAGACCATAGAATATCTTGGTGGATAGTTCAATATTTCTTGGTCCACAGACAAATATTCTATCAATTATCACAGTAATTAGTAGTGATATTCCGGCTCGGCTTAGCTTAAAAGCCGCGGCTTAGGCCCAGCCTGGAGGGGCCCCACGGATCACAGGCCAAGCGCAAAGGCCGAGCGCAAACCCGTCGGGGATGACTTTGCATAGGGGCTCAGCCGCGGCTTTTGAAAAAAGAGTATCTAGTAATTTTAATTTGTATTATCCTTAGGTAAACGTGCGTGTAAATGGCTTACATTCCAAGATTGAGGATAGGGTTTTGCAACTTAAAGTAAGCGCTGAAAGTCGTTTCCATGACAGCCTTTTGACTCCGCTAAGTTATTATTGCATTCCGCCTCCGAGGAATACAGCATTCAGTCATTCTTCTTCCTCTTCTTATACCTCCCCTCACTTTATTTTTCTACTTTTACTGGCCCGGTCTCCACTTGCAGCTAGCTTGCAAAAAAAAAAAAAAAAAGGCAGATTTCTGCACAGCGCTGTTTCTTTTCACCCCCCAACTTGCTCATACTCTCTGGGATGTTAGTCCACGTTGGGGCCTCCCAAGCCTTTGGACTAATTCTGAGTGTCTCTATTAATAGTCTTTATGTAGTTACACACCTATATTATCCTACATGAGCAAATGTCTTAAAAATGTCAGGAGTGTGAGTCAGGATATACTGGTGAGAATGCAGGCAGAGTGAGGTTCTCACATAGACTTGGTAAGGTTCATAGTAGGGATTATCTTCAGCCTATTGTCTGTGCTGTACCATCCAGACCTTTTAAAATCCCTAATTTCCAAGGGCAAGGTTTATACAAGTATGCAAGGTATTTTATTAAACATTCTGACTAGAGCACAACTAATTTACATATAGGTTTTATATTAGTGGGAGTTTCAAAATAATTTTTAATCAAGTGTAAGAGGAATCTGGCATGAGGATTGTAAATAGAAGTTAAAATGAAAAGAGCAATGTAAATAGTTCTTGAAACTATTCTGAGATTCAATGGGATTGACAAGATTATACGCCTGTTAAGTCCATGGATCAGGCACTTATTCTATTGTTTTTCCATGGGATTCCACAAGGAATCTGGTGAGTTCATGGCTTGTAAGGGGTCAGAAGTTGAATAGTCAGAGTGCTGCAAGGTGGGCAGGAGATGGAGGCAGATGGGTGGACAGATGGGTGGGCAACAAAGCACCAGTGCTTAAGGGTAGGCAGTTGACTCATGATGAGGACTATGTGATAGTTGGAGCTGGGCATTCACAGTCAGAGGGACTTGGATTCAACTTATATGATACACCCTCCTCAATCATCTGTCTCTAATTTCAGAAATACAGAAGAACATGGTAGGGGGAAAAACTAAGCCAGGAAACTAAGTCAATATTTGAACTAGCAAACAGCCCAGTTGACTGGAGGTTTATATACTGTACATGTAAGGTCTCCTTGTGTTCCCAAATGTCTGGACAAAAGACAAGGATGGGAAATTACAGGAAGCATAGAACAAGAAAAGAACAAGTGGAAAAACTATCAGAAACCTCAGGGAGACTTGTCGTAGATCACAGGATTGTAGAGTGTGTGGGACCATAGAATTAGGCAGATGGAAAGTGTTTGGATTCTCAGCAGTACTGCCAGAAGTGTGGTGGAATGGGTAGATGGGTTGTATGACCACTTGTTGGATCAATCTGGGGCACAGACCATAACAAAGCCAAGTGTCAAGCTTCAGGTACTGACAGACTTTGGTACTGCCAAGGGTTGTCGGGGGGACAATGGCCAAGTCCTGCAGGCCAAGAGTAGTGGCATTGGCTTCAACGTACTCGTGTGTTGTGCCCTACTTGCCATGCATGCCACTGATTTGCAACAGGCAGATACTTGGGAGGATGCTGGTGATGCTGGCCTGAGTCGAGGACTTTAACAGAGGGGAAGAAGGTAGAAGGGCCTAAGCCTAGTCGATACCCAGAATGAGGAAATATGTACATGCATGTCCTACTTATATAGGTTAAGAAGCGACATGTGGAATAAGGAATGTGAGACAACAAGGTATGCAGAGCATGTGTGTTATAGCCCATACCTTCAACAACCCACACTAACCCCCACAACCACCCCTCCTTATTCCGAGACCTTTCCGACCGAAAAGACGAAGGATTGTTTTCTGTAGTCTCTGTCCCCGACAAGTCCGACCCGGAAACCACTTTCCGCTTCCGATCCCGTCACGACCGAGACACCATCTCCGAGTCCGTCTCCGACTGAGACTCAATACTTTGATAACCGACGCGCAGGACTATCGCGTACCTCACTCCCTTGTTCTCTCCTTTATATTGACCCCCTTGTACTTCCTTTTCCCTTGTTTTATGACCGGCAAAAGATAGTACAAAGACAGTCGCATGTATATAGTCTCCCAGTCGACTAGACTGTTCGCCAGTACGAATATCATCTTAGTCCACCCAGTTCTGACTCACTCCGGTGAACTTCCTTCTCCTCTCCGAAATTAGGGACAGACGATCGAGGAGGGCGCAACACATAAGTTGAAGCCAAGTCCCTTCAACCTCGAACATCTCAGCGACCGGATTGAACTATTCCGCGACCTACCCTAAGTTTCCGGCGCCTCCGTCTCCGTCCGTAGTCCGTCCGACCCCCGTCTCGGTCTTCGGCCCTGTTACGGACCTTCGCGCTAACCCGGAAAACCCCTTCGGAAGTACTAGCTAAGCGCCTGACACGCGGACTTAACAATGTGATTATTGTCTACAATGAGTAAAATTAGAATGAAGGAATGCAAATGGGCATAGAACAATAAAGGATAGGATAATAGAAACGTGGCAAAGGATAGGACAATAGGGAGTGGCCGAGTATAAAACAATGGAGTCGTGACCGAGGATAATATAAGGACAGGAAATCCTGAGGTGAGATGGACCGAGGAGTGAGGACAAGGAGTGTGGATGGTGGATGTACCGAGCCGAGACTGGTGTACCAAGTGTTATGCAAGCAGCGTGAACACTTGGTCATGGATACAGGATGGTTGCTCAGTTGTCATTGCCAAGTGGACGGGTCTTGGTATGTGTACTTGACACCAAGAGTTGAGAAGTGGAGAATTTATTAGTAGTTCGGCCAATTTAGATAGATCCAACAACAGAATAAGTTTTTATTTATTTTCTGACTGATAAATTCAATGGCAAAATGTAATTGCAACTTTATACTACAAAGTACAAGATTGTATACTGCACAGAATACAAGCAGAAAACAAACTTGAGAATAACTGAGAATGATAATGTACATACATATGAAATCTGTACCTCAAAATTGAACATGTTTGATGAGGATGGTGGCTGGCCAGGCCTCTACTAGCCCTATAATGCTTCAGTAGTGTTGGGCATCTTGCTACTATTATTTTGGCATAGAATAATGAATATGATATTTTTAAGGTTCAGAGGTAATGGAAGATAAATAATAAAGAATTGTCATATACAAATGATAATATCTGAATGAGCACATTGACAGATAATAATGTTAAGCACCAAAGGTGCCAATGTTGTGTGATCTCAACATTCATGTAATAGCACCTCAAACACAATGTGGACACAGTTTGGCTTGGTATAGTGAGCCAAGAAGACCTTGTTGTGAAGAAGAGAGGAAAGGAAAGGGAGATGGAATAGGGAAGAAAGTGGGAATAGGCCGGTTAGAGGAAAAAACCAGCACATATGCAAGAAATGGGAGGAAAACAGAAAAAAGGATGAATGGACAAAAGAGACATAATTAGTAAAATATCAACGACATGTAACATGACTGGACTTACCAAGTAGAATGAAAAGGGATGACCGAATGAGCGAGATTTAATACAGGCACTCAGATGACAGGGGAGATAGGGACAAGGCAGGTGACTAAAAGATTGGAAATATAGGGGAGAGACTGAGAAGAAATGAGAGTATATGAGACAGAGAGGGGATGAAACCAAGATGCATATGAGCAATCACCGGGAGTCATGAGTAGGGAACAGCACGGGTCACCCACGGGTCAAATGTGGGTGACCCACACCCGACCCATGGGAAACCCAAACCCGTCAACCCATGGGTTTTTTCCCATGGGTCGATGGGTGTCGGGTGTGCGCCGCACCCGCACACATGTGGTGCATACGGTGCATACGGCGCGTACGATGCGTACCGCGCATGTGGCGCATACAGCGCATATGGCATGTACGACACGTACGGCGCATACGGTGCATACGACGCGTACGGTGCATACGGTGCGTACGACGCATACGGCGCATATGGCGCGTACGACACGTACAGCGCGTTCATCGCGTTCGTGGTGTCGTGTGCATGTACGGTTGGGCCCGGGTCACAGATGCTTGCGGTTTGACCCACACCCACACCCAAGGACACCCGACCCGGTGACCCGTGCGGGTTGGCCTGACCCATGCATTTCCCTAGTCATGAGGACAAAGAGAGGATGGAGAGAACAGGATAGGATATAAGCAGGAACAGTCAGCGCAAATAACGAAAAAGAAGAGGATTCAATTCATAAGACTTACCAACTGTGATAGTTAGGATCTTTTTACAGGACACCATCAAGGACAGCTGTCAGGAACCATACACCAGCAAGCCCGACTATTAATTTCAGCCCACTCAGTCCAACTCCGCTCTTGCTCGCTATTCAATATAACGCCCTCAGCCCATAGACTATATGCACCTCGTGTATCCATCTTGGGGTAACATGCTCCTGTCAATTCACTCCACTCATTTACGTCACATCCCATATGCTCACTATTCCATGGTGTCCTCATTTACGTTTAATATCTTTTCATTATGTTTCATTTCATTTTCATCTGTTTGCAATTCTGCTCAGTGTCACGACCACACATTGTGCTTTGACTAACTCGGCAGTACCGACCAACCGACCCCTACTCATATCATTCCATGGCGTATGGTTTCGGTTCAGTACACCCGGTTTATCACCTAGTTCATTATCCTTTTCCCCAACCCCTATTCTTTATCATCCCTACACTCCTTTTCTTTCCCCCTCACTCGTTTACCTACAGGATGTTCACTATTCCCTGCCACTCACTTGCGGCCCTATTGTTTTATTCTCGGCCCTTCCTTATTGTTCTATTTCTTTCCCACAATCTCACCGCTTATATTTCATTGTCTTACCCTCTCATTATTTTATTCTAATCGCTGTGGATTATACCTCCACATGGTCTTCATACCTTATTCTTTTTTTCATGTCTTATGCCACCCTTATTCCACATTCCGCCTCTCAGCCTATATAAGTAGTGGATATGTGTACATAGTTCCTCAGTCTGAGTATCAACTAGGTTTACACCTCCCTACTCTCCTCCTTCTGTTCAGAAGTCCTTGCTCAGGCCGACACCCTTGGCATCTGCCTGAGTATCTGTTCTTGTTACAAGTTAGTGGCATGCACAGGAGGCAGGGCGCAACGCACGAGTATGTTGAAGCCAAGCCACCCTGACCGGCCTGCAGGACTTGGCTGGTTCTGACAGCACCATCGGCAGTACTGAGGCCTGACACTCAGTCCTTTATGTCCGATCTGCTATTACGTTCCTTAGGGTAACTCCGTTGGGAATCGGAGTGACACATCACTCCACAATGTCATGGAGGAGATCATTATTTGGGATGTAGTATTTCTGTTTCTTGATTTTCACGATCCTCGGCTTTCTCATTCTATTATAGGAATCTATTCGACTCCTAGTAGATTAGAAAGTAGTATAAAAGATCTTGTACTCATAGTTCAGTCTTCAGTCAGAAAATCAACTTTAATTTCAACTAAGGTTCCTCTGTTCACTTCTGTTCTGTCTCGCCCTTATGAAATTGGGGACCATGCAGTCTAGTGGGTGCAATGCAATACATTGAAGCCAAGCCCCAATCAGAACCTTGCCATTGTCTCGCCTTTGGGAGATCAAAAAATATCACGATTACGTCTTTTCTCTACATCATAACAACAGCAATCCATTTCAGGTCGACCATGTATAGGTCAAACTATAACAGAAGCCAGGTCACTTTTGCATACTACAAGGGAATAGTTGTATAAAAGAGTTATAGTTACATGTAATAAAAAATACTCTCACATTCAGATACATATCATTGTTCTCTTCACTTGACAGATACTCTTGATGCACTCGCATAGTGTCAAGATGTATTGTGTTATTTTCTCCCTTATCATTGTTCAGAAACCTCAACCAAATGAGGATCATTGCTCAAAGACTATTGCGATCCGTGTTGTATATTTGTAGCCATACCTTCGGATTAATGTCTACCTGGAACTAAAAGACGCTGCATCGAGATTATTTCCATATATAAAAAGATATAACAAACAAATAAAAATACATTCAAAGTCTCTAGTTACATAGGAATAGTTAGATAAATACCCTCCACTATAATCCCGACTTTTAATCAATAGACCTGACTGGCTTCAATGTACTCTTGCATTGCACCGTCTCTCTGTGATACCACTGGATTTTAGAAGGGTGTTTGGGAGGGTACCAAGAATGTCAGTCCAAATGTGGACAAAGGACTTAGAGGAAAAGAATATATACAAGTCTTGGTTGACTTTCTGAACAAAATTACATACATGAAACTACACTACTTTTATAGTCAAAGAAATGGGGATGAATGACCTTAGTATGCAACCGGGTAGCATAAGAAATATATTCAGAATAAAAAGACAATGGAGACAAGATATGAAGAATGGCCAAGTATGACCAAGTATTACAATGATGATAAAGACGTAATCGTATAATATTAAATCTCCCAATGGCGAGGCAATTGGCAAGGTTCGGAATTCGGGTTGGCTTCAATGTACTTGCGTTGTGCCCACTTGGATTGCACGGTCCCCAAATTTCATAATAGCGAAGAGAGACGGAAGTGAACAGAGGAACTTAGTCAAAATCAGGATTGATTTTCTGACTGAAGACTGAACTAATTGTCAAGTACCAAACTGAGACACGTCTATTCGGCAATGCCGACTGAGCAATCATCCTATACCCATGACCAAGTACCCGCATTGCATGCATGACACTTGGTACGCTGGTTTCGGCTTGGCATGTCCACCATCCACACTCCCTGTCCCCACCCCTTGGCCCTTCTCACCTCGGGACTTCCTGTCCTTGTACTATCCTCAGTTACCAGCCTTGTCTTATAGCCTGGCACCTCCTATTGTCCTATCTTCAGACACATTCTATTATCCTGTCCTTTATTGTTCTATCCCCACGTTGCATTCCTTGTTCTAATTTTGTTCGTTATGGACAATAACCACATGCTCTGTATACCTTGTTGTCCCACATTCCTTATTCCACATGTTGCTTCTTAACCTATATAAGTAGGACATGCATGTACATACTTCCTCATTCTGGGTATCGACTAGGCTTAGGCCCTTCTACCTTCTTCTCCTCTGTTAAGTCCTCGACTCGGGCCGGCATCCTCAGTATCCCCCTGAGTATCTGTCTGTTGCAAATACAGTGGCATGCACGGCAAGTAGGGCGCAATGCACGAGTACATTGAAGCCAACGCCACTACTCTTGGCCTGCAGGACTTGGCCATAGTCCGCCCGACCTTTTGACAACACCCCTCGGCAGTACCGAAGTCCGTCAGTACCCGACACTTGACACTAATAGTACAAGGCCTTTTATACTACTTTCTAATCTATTAGGAGTCGAATAGATTCCTATAATAGAATGAGAAAGCCGAGGAACGTGAAAAGCGAGAAACAGAAATACTACGTCCCAATAATGATCTCCTCCGTGACATTGTTGAGTGACGTGTCACTCAGATTCCCAACGAAGTTACCCTAAGGACATAATAGCAGATCGGATATAAAGGAGTGAACAGAATTGCGAACAGATGAAAATGAAATGAAACGTAATGAAAGATATTAAATGTAAATGAGAACGGAATGGAAAAGCAAGCATGTGGAATGTGATGTAAATGAGTGGAGTGATTTGACAGGAGCACGTGATGCCAAGATAGATACACGAGGTGCATATAGTCCATGGGCTGAGGGCGTAATGTTGAATAGCGAGCGAGAGTGGAGTTGGGCTGAGTGGGCTGAATTGAATAGTCGGCTTGCTAGCATACGGTTCCTGACACCAAGCATAAGTGAACATACTGAAGCAAAGTGAAGTGAGGTGCATAAAAGAATAAATGAGAATGGAAAGGAATAGAAGATGGGATAGACCAAGTATGAACTGAATGTACCAAGCTGAGACTGACATACTAGTGACCTGTGAATGATGATTTGGCCACTTGTATGTGGGATTAGATGTTAAGACATTTGGCTAGTATAACCAAGTGAACTGAAGCTCAGTAGCATGTACTTGACAAATGATTTGATTGTGTTTTGATTAATAAGCACTTACCAGCTCACTGTTAAGGGCTGATGCCATGTAATCTTAGGCACTAATGCAATAGCATCCTTTAACACAATGCAGATGGATTTGGCTTGGTCTAATGAGCCAAGCAGACATAGCTTGGCTTTAACATATATGCATTGCACCTTCCTATCCCTAGTACCACTGTATTTTGGAAGGTGTTTGGGAGAGGACTGAGATTATCAGTACCAAATGTGGATGAGGACTTAGTGTCAGGCATTGAGAATGCCGATAATGCATGGGCTGAGCACTGTTGTATTAGTGCTAGCTTCATGGTGTTGGCAGGAATAGGCCAAGTCCTAAAGACCGATCGGGGTGGCTTGGCTATAATGTACTCATGTGTTGCACCCTAATTTCCATGCATGCCACTGATTTCTGACAGAGGAAGTACCCATTAGGTGCCAAGGATGCTGACCCAAGAAAGGACTTCAGACAGGAGGAGAGAAGACAAGGAGGCTTATGCCAAGTTGATATCCAGAACGAGGAAGTATGTACATACATGCTCTACTTATATAGGTTAAGAAGGGAGATGTGGAATAAGGAATAGAGAACAATAAGGTATGCAGAGCATGTGGGGTATTATCCACAATGATCAAGAATAGAATGAAGGAATGTAAACAAGGATAGAACAATGAAAACAGGATAATAGAAATGTGGCCAAGAATAAGATAATAGAAGGTGACCGAAATATAAAACAATAGGGTCATGGCTGAGGATAAAACAAGGACAAAATGTCCTAAGGTAGAACAGGCCTAGGAATAAGGAGTAGGAAGATGGGATTAATGGATGATGAATGAGGAAGGAGCAGATGAGGGATGGGAATGAGGAATGTGGATGGTGAATGTGCCAGGCCTAGACCGACGTACCAAGTGACTTGCATACAGCTTGGTCACTTGTAAGTGGACATAGACTGATTGCTTGATTGGCAGTGTCAAGTTACCAGATACTCGGTATGTGTACTTGACACTTAGAGAGAAAGCAGATGTATGTATGTCTTAGTTGATATTGAGAACAGAGAATACATACATACAAGATGGTGTGCTACCTATATAGTCAAGTGATGGGGATTGATGACTATAGTATGGAACAGAGTAGTGTAAGAAATGTAAATAAAATAAAAGACATGGAGACAAGATATGGAAAGTGAACATATGTGTCTGGGCATAAGCAAAACATATCAAAGTGAAATGAAGTGAAGCATAAAAGAATAAGCAAAATGGAAAGGAATAGATGATGTGGTGGACCAAGTGTGTGAAGTGAATTTACTGGGCTGAGACCAATGTACTAGTGACTTATGAATATTTTGACTTGGTTACTTGTATGCAAGATTATATGGTAGATGTTTGACTGGTACAACTGAGTGAACTAAAGCTTGGTGATGCATACTTAACACTCACAAGTGATCAACATAATTCTCAAATATAGATTCAACAGTCAATGCAATTCCTCTAGACACAAGTAAAAATATCATTCATTGCTCATTCCTTTTATTTGAGCTGGTCTCTATACATCTGATAGTATAAGCTCTCCAATTTTGGTTGTCTGAGCCTCTACCATTTTTAGATGGCTCAAAATGCTGTTTGCCCTGTGTGCATACTTTACATTAAGTCTTCCCATCTGCTTCCACATCTGCTCACCTGCTTCTGCACTTGCTCACTCACTTGTGTGTAGCTCTGGCTTCTGATCTGGCTCAGTATACACTTGTATTCTCTTTCTCTACACACATGGTCTCTTTTGTAGACAGCAAGGACACATTATGGACTCTTTCTCCCACATTTAGGGACATGCCCATGCACATCTTTTATACACCACTTGCTTATAGCATAGTGAATAATTTTCAGCGGGGTGTTAGTCTGGTCTAGGACCTCTAATCTTAGGGCTCATGTTTATGTTCTCTGACCATGGGCATTTGCTAGCTACACATTTTGTATTATCCTACATGAGCATGTACCTCAATGGATAACAATGGATTAAAAACAGAAAAAGAAAAAGAAAAAGAAAAAGAAAAACTGTATCATTGGCTGTGAAAGCAAAATCATCTTGTTCTTTGCTTTTTGGACTGTTTTATTGTTTCTGATTTTCTTTTTCTCTTGAACCACTTGACAATTTTTCCTTCCTTCCTTCCTCCTCTTATTTAGCAATCCCTTTGATCATAACCTTTCTTACTACAATTTTGGTATATGCCTTTAGTAGCACCAGTATTTAGCTTCTGATGATATTGTTGCACCTTAAGCATCATTTGCCAAGAAGATCTAGCCTTCTGAGCACAATCTTCATCTAAGATTCATGCTATTAATATATCTAAAATTGGAGGCAGTCCTTCCATGTTAACAGCTGTAATAAATGCCAACAATGAGCCCAGAAATGAGAGAGAGAGAGAGAGAGAGAGAGTGTGTGTGTGTGTGAGAGAGAGAGAGAGAGAGAGAGAGAGAGAGAGAGAGATTCAATTATAGTGCTCGAAGCACAAGTGCTTATGGTGCACTCTAACTACAGAAAAATAGTACTGCATGAGAGATAGATTTCTACTAGGAACTGTGGCAGATAGAATATGTGATATAAGGAAATATAACAACTAGGTTTTGTGAGTGTAGGGGAAAATGAGACTCCATTTATTTCTGTGATGTGCCAGCAAGTTGCCAGAACATCACAGATGGCTGATGTCCAGGGTGGGCCAGGATTGGCAGTGCAAAGGGTATTTTGGTCAATGTGTTTTACAGAAACATCACACTTCAGGGATTTAGATGTCAAGCAGTGGTCAGGTGCAGCTAGTTTAGAATGTGTGGTTGGCTGGATTAGGCCTCAAATAGGGGACCTTCCTCAGCAAGTTTGTGCACATGGTGGTCTAAGGCTGCTTTGCACATTGGACATTCCTGGCTTGCTGCTGCATGAGCTCCTGTACAGATGGCACATCTCAGTATGATGTATTGACACAGATAGGCTTGTCACATTTTTCTTCATTGGGACAAAGGCAATCTCATGTTATGTGTTTGTCTGAGCATTGTCCACAAGATGTTATCCTCTTGCAGAGCCATGCAAAGTGACCAAATCGATGACAATTATAGCATTGGAGTAGGTGACGTAGGAATTTGGTTGTTAGGTAGAGGTGACCTTGGAATGCAATGTGGTGGGTAATGCAGCTATTGGCAACTTGAGCATCTGTAAAGAAGAGAACTATAGACATGTGTGTTTTAGTTTGCTGATTTTTCTGTGGGTGGGAGAGAGGAGTTCAATTTGTTAGAGTATTGAGGGGTGAGTGATAATGTGGTTATTCTGGTTGATGAGAGAGATAACATTGCAGCTGTCTCATGAGGTGTCAAATGTAGTAGGAATACCATGAATGATGACTGGGAAAGTCTTTTGGGAAATAGAGAGCTAATTAGAGAGTTTAGAGAGCCAGCAATGCACTGTGGAGGCAAGATATATTTGTTCAGCTTCACTGCAAGTAGTGAGCCAAATATCCCCACTCCGGTATCAACCTGCAGCATGTATTTGTGGTGGGATATTCTCTATGTCCTCATTCCCATCTGCATCTGGTGTGTATGATCTTGTTTCAAACCAGCAATCGGCATCTTCAATGGCTCTGGCAATTTCCTCTCCTAGCTCCTCATCAGACAGGCCTGAGAGCGCCGGATTGTTGCAATCAGATTGCACACGTGTGAGGTCAAAATGCATATTGCAGAATGGTGTTTTAGGGTCAGGAGTTGGCTGTGGGACTGGCAAAGTGGGTGAGGTAAGGATGGCTGCATAGGTGCATTTCCCAGTGGGTTGCATGGTGTTTGGAAGGCCTAAGTGGGTGGAGATAGCATCCAGATGCTTATATACTTTGGTTAATTGTAGGTTGTGTGAATCTATGAGCCTCGATCGGGCTGTGGAAATGAGGTCACGGCTTTGGTGCAGGGCATCAAGAGAGATTGTCACTGTTTTAGCAGTCTTGGTCTTAGGGAGAGCAATTATGTATATCAGAGTACTAAGTTGTTCAAGTATGGTAGCTAATGATGCTGCAGTAGGCTGTCCTGGGAGTTCAACGGGCAGCGGTGGTGGTGGTTGGACAGTGGGAGCCATTGGAATCATCCTAAGCACACTCAGACTGGTTTGAGATGTCAGTGAATGGATGGAGCATGTGGTTCAAACGCGTTGAGTGTTAGAATATAGGGTGAGTCCTTAATCGCCCTGGCGATGGTGGTGGTCGGAGTTCAAGAGCCCCCAGCCCAGCGGTGAAGGTAATAGTGTATTGGTGAAATCACTATTTGTGATGGGTTGTCCCCTCAAATTTGATTGCTGTTATAGTCTTTGTAGTTTTCTAATGTTCCTCCATGTCAGCATCATCCTCTCCATATATCCCATATATCCTG